>JAPKLW010000201.1:0-113105 GCA_026898455.1 Plectranthus barbatus
ATTTCCGCTGCGTAACGTTATACACTCTGATAAACCGGGACCAACAACGTGACTGTTTGCAAGTTTTAGATCATCAACCGTTAGCTCGCCGTGACAAGAGGTTAACGAGTGTAGGGTCGATTGCTCAATCTCCTAGGGATTATAATGTGTTTACATCAATGATTAACCTAATTGGATTGCATCTACATTCATTTCCACATCCTATCTTCCTAATTTGAGTATTTGATTGTCTTGGTTTACCGATTTGTGGAAAGAATTGATCGAATGATGATTGTTGGTTTAATTCAATGTTTGTCATATGTTGTTAGCATAGGTTTAAATTGAATGCTTAGATTGATAGAAACTACTCAACGATTGTATCATGCCTAGCTATAAGACTTTGCCATAGTATCTCGGTATTCTAGCGGGCGAAGCGGAGAAGGACCTGGATTTGACAAATTTTATTCATGTGTAGTTAGAGGTTTAATTTGATTGAACTTTTAGCCGCATCAAGTTTTGGCGCCGTTGCCGGGGACTTCATTTAATAGGTTGCTAGATATTGGGGGAAAAGTGAAGCTTGTAGGCTTGGTGTTTGTTTTATTGCTTGTGTGAACTTTTTGTTTTTAGCTTGTTGATTGATAGTTGTTTTTCCTTTGTTTGATCAAATTGTTTGGTTTGGTAATTGGTTTCTTTTGTGGAGTTGTAGGTTGTTTATGATCACGAGGTCCAAGGCTCGTGAGCTCTTGGAGAGGAAATTACAACAAGGGCAAGGAAGTATTGAGATTGATTTGGAAATGGCTAATCCGGGAGAAGATACGCTTAGGATTGGAGAGTTAGAAAGACAGATTGAATTGATGAAAGCTTTACTAAATGAGAGGAATGGTCCTCGTAGACCACTTCAAAACCTTTTCCGACCTCAAGGGGAGCCGATGACTGGAGGTTTCCGGTAAGAAGTAAATGCCACGCAATTTGAGATAAAGCCACAGTTGGTCCAAATGATACAGAATAATCAGTTTGGGGGACATGCAACCGAGGATCCGAATGTCCATATATCTCGATTTTTGGAAATCACGGATACCATAAAGATCAACCAAGTACCCCAAGACCAAATACGGCTGCGGTTATTCTCATTCTCTTTGAGAGACTCGGCGAGGCATTGGTTCGAAGGTTTAGACAAGTCAAATATTGCCACTTGGGAAGAATTAAGAGAGAAGTTCCTATTCAAATTTTTTCCACCAAGTTTGACTTTGAAAAGAAGGGCGGATATCACATCGTTTGGGCAAAGGTACGATGAACCTCTCTATGAAGCTTGGGATCGGTTCCGAGATCTTCTACGCAAGTGTCCTGGGCATGGTCTTTCTAAGAGTCAACAAATATGCCAATTCTAAGGTGGATTGAATTATGATACAAAAGTCATGATGGATGCTTCTTCGGGAGGTGCAATTGAGAAAATGGAAGATGCTTGGAAGACAATTGGAAGACAATTGAGAAAATGGCCAAAAATAGTTTCCAATGGCCAAGGGAATGGAAAGATTATAGACCGATGAAGTCGGGGAATGATGCTTATGAGACGGAGGATTTCAAAGAACAAATAGCTGCCATGCAAAGGAAGCTTGACAAGCTATCTACTACGGGGAGTGGAAAAGAGGATATGATGATACTTAAGCATGAGAGTGCTTATCCGGAGAATGTGAACTTCGTTAATCAAAGAATGGGGTACAACAATCAACCTCAATACAATCCTCAAGGAAACATGTACTATCATCCATCCAACCGATTCCACCCAAATTTCTCCTATGCAAATCTGAACAATGCTCTCAATCCTCAAATGCAATTCGAAGGAGGAAGGAGTAGTAGTCAAGGAGGATATGCTGGGGAAAGTAGTAGATATGTGAATCAAGAGATGAGGAGGAACCCAAATGAAGAGATTGATAAGCGTTTTGAGAAGTATGATGGAATGTTCGCGGAAATCCAGCTGCAAATTTCCTCAATTGCTAAACAATTAAGTAGCAAACATCAAGCTGGGAAATTTCCAAGCGACACGGAAATTGTACAAAAGAAAAGTTGCAATATGATTGATGGTGAAGATATGATGAATGAGAAATTGGAGGTCATGACTCCAAAAGTGGAAAGTGTGGAGATCAAAGAAGAAGTGGGTATAGTGAAGGAAGATGGAAAGGAATTGGAAGTAGAAAATGTGGAGGAACAGAAAGAAGAACAACGTGAAAATGTGCATTTCTTTGATTATGTGAAGAAAAGAGATATAGAGATGCCACTTCCAGAAGAGATTGAACGTGTACCCATGTTGGATGAACTCTTTGGAGTTGAGATAACCCCGGATGGTGAACTAAATGAACCGGGAAGTAATGAATATGATGAAAAGAGCATAGCTAGCAAGAAGGATGATCCTGGCGGTTTTGTCATTGGTTGCAAAATTGGAGATATGGAAGTTGAAAAAGCTTAGTGTGACTCCGGTGCTAGTGTGAATATAATGTCGTGGGACTTGTACAAGGAGTTGGAGGTTGGACATCTAAAACCTACAAATCAAGTCTTGCAATTGGCAAATCAAGCTCTCTTTTGTCCTCGAGGAGTAGTTGAAGACGTGCATGTGGAGGTTTTGACATTCACATTTCCCGGAGATTTCCTCGTGGTTGACATGAAGAACAAAGGTGGCATTCAATTGATTTTTGGAAGGCCTTTCTTACATATAGCCGATGCACTCTTCGACAGAAAACAAGGGGAGCTCACTTTCCGTTGTGGGGGAAAAGAAGTTGTCTTTACCTTACCTCAAAAGAGTTGGCGTGAGTTTGAAGAAGAGAGAGTTGATAGGAAAAAGAGGTTGAAGGATGTGCTCGACCCGGGATTAGACTTCATAGGGGGCGACATCGAAGAAAAGGATGATCCGGGGGACTTAGATGAATTTGAACAAGTTCGGACAAAGAAAGCTCGAGTGGATACGGATCCACCTTGAAGTGCAAGAAGGAAGTTGTTTTTCCCGGCGGATCACGTGGTGATGAGTCGAGGTATGAGTTCGGGATCTGCACCATGGGATCATGATTGACGTGAGGTATGGTCGTCGAGCTTTCGACGTTAAACAAGCGCTTATTGGGAGGCAACCCAATGTTTAAATTTTGTTATTTTCATGTTTTTGAATAATGATGTTATTGATTTTGGTTGAATAATGTTGTTTAGTGTTTTTGATGAAGGATTCTTAATTGCTTGTGAATTTACAAACTTATTTAGCATTGTGATTGAAGAATAGAGAGGATGGAAGGCAACTTGATCGGGAAAATGTCGGAGAAAGGGTGAAACATGGTGAAAGTAGGGGTAGCTCAGCCGAGCAGTGCAGGCTCGACCGAGCTGAGTCGAAGGCAGGGGACAGAGGCCTCGCTCGGCCGAGCAAGGCATGCTTGGCCGAGCCACATTGTGCCAGCAGACCCCCCGCGGACAGAGCCTTCGCTCGGCCGAGCCATCTGGCGCTCGGCCGAGCCGCGCGCATTTTTAAATGCTCGATCGAGCAATTGCTCGACTCATTTGCCTTTCAGTCGAAATTTCTCTTCCCAAATTTTTCCCATACTTTGGTGCATTGAATTGTTACTATCTCACATTTCAATTTCTCTTATGGCAAGCAAGCGTGTACGAGGGGAGTCTTCTTCTTCGGATGGGCGCCCAAAGAAATTTGATGATGAGGAGTTTGCAAAGTACAAGAATTTGGCAAACCGGCAAGTCGTGGGCACTAAATATTTATGTCGCACGACATTGAATGCTTCGAAGTTGAAAGAAGATGTCTGGAGTCTCCTCCGCGACATTGGTTGGAAAAAGTTACTCAATGCTAAGTGGCCCAGCTACATGGAGTTGTCACGGGAATTCCTTGCCTCAATCACGGTTATGAAAGGTGCGGGAGGATTACCGTTGTCCATAAAATTCAAACTCCAAGCTACAGAACATTTTTTTCAGCGGGCTACGATTGATGACATTTATGGTTGTGCTTCTGATTCGATATTTGTGCATGAAAATGTGAATTTAGGGAAATTTTGGGAAGAAATTACTGGTATTTCATTGGATAAGAGGTTCAACATTAAGGAGTGTAGAGCTACGGCAATTTAGAATCCCGTTATCCATTATATTCATAAGTTTGTTGGTGGTTCTGTGTGCGGGCGGTATGAGTCCAGCAATGTGATTACTTCTGAGCTTCATATGTTATATGCTTTGATGAATGGGGTCAAGTTTTCTTTGGGGCCAATGTTAATGGATGCATGGAGTCGGGCTGCCAATACTAACACCCGGACTTTCAGTTGTGGTTTGATCACGCCGATTTTTGAGCATCTTGGGTTGTCATTATCAGGTTCTACTACTTCGGCTGTGTGTTTAGATACGAGTTCTTTGTTAGTAGGAAGGTTTCTTGTTCCTGACCCCCGTGGTGAATTTTATTATTATAAATTTGGGGATAGGGTGTTGGAACTTCCTTGTGACGGATTGACTACGGTTGAAGACTTGGGGGATCATTCCAACTGGCTGTTGGATTCTGAGGATCACCAGGCTTTTGTCGGGGTTCTTTCTTCCGATGGGTGTTTCACTTCATTGGCACAGTTGCGACGGATGGGCAGCATCGAGGGTGCCAGTCCTTGCACTCGTGCACCTCCGCAGCCTCGGCAGACTCCGACGATAGATTGGCAGCAGGAGATGTACTCGATGTTGCAGCAAACTAATGCCTCTATAGAGTCTTTGTCTTCTTCTTTGCAGGGTCTGGATAATTCTATGACTTCTCGTTTTGACGGCCTTGTTCGGAGAGTGGACTCTATTCAGGAGGATGTCCGGGAGCTTCAGCGCCGAGTACCCATTCCATACCAATCTCGCCGAGAACGCCAGCAGCAGCAGCAGGATAGGGTTGAGCATTGACGCACCGACTACCTTTTTACAAACTTAGTCTCACTTGACTAAGTTTGGGGGGAAGTGCCGG
Source organism: Plectranthus barbatus (assembly GCA_026898455.1). Classification (NCBI taxonomy): domain Eukaryota; kingdom Viridiplantae; phylum Streptophyta; class Magnoliopsida; order Lamiales; family Lamiaceae; genus Plectranthus; species Plectranthus barbatus. The sequence continues at coordinate 4,940 of JAPKLW010000201.1, forward strand.
TAGTTGGTGCTCTGGTTCATTCTCTTCTCTATCTCTTTATCGTTACTATGCTTTTTAGTTTAGTCTAGTTTCGTATTGAACAATGATTTGGAACTTCGATTGGGTTGTATTATGATTTACCTCTACTTTGGTTTTGGATTTGGATTTGAATGATGATTTTGATGATTTAATTGATGAATGGATGGAATATTTTGGCAAGCTTACATGTGTTTAATTCTTTCTATTTGGTTTTGGTATGTGGATGTGTAATGGTTTGGAATGAATGGTGGAGCTAGTGTATATTGCCTTATTTTTGTTGATGTTTGGTTTGTGGAAGATGGTGGAAATGAGAACTTAATCGGTTTGTTTATGCTCAATTGTTTGGTGGTGTGCGTGTTGCTTTGTAGTAGGTGCAAATAAGGAATGGAGAGCGGTGATCGTGCCTACTGATGGGTAACATTTTCTATCGTTCTTCCTACCAGTTAGTTTTCATTACATTGTGTTTAGGATGTTGTGTGCTTGTGTGTGTGTGATGAACCCGAACTAGACTTGAGATTTAATCATAATTTACTTAGTAGAGTTTGATGTCTACCTCAACTTATGATAGGGCGGAATCTAGTTTTCGAAGCATGAGTTTAGTTTAACTTTTGAATTGCCGAGTTTTGTATGTGGTTAATGCATAGGACTTGACAAAAAGTTGTGAGGTTTGAGCCATGATACTGTCATATCTATATTGTTTGTGAGTGGCAAGATTGAGAGTACGAGATCTAGAACTTGCATTCGTTCTCTATCTATTGGCATGAGGGTGTAACTAGAAAATGATCTTAGGCCATCGATTCTTAGTCCTACCTTTCACACCGGGAGTATAAGGTGGTTGTTATCATTAATTTGCCTTTCATATCTTTGACCCCCGTGATTGAGCTTTATTGGTGAATTTTTCTTGATATTAATAGGACCATATTGGGGGGAAAGAGTGTATGAGGGTGAATACGGTGATGAGAGTGGGTTGGGAATTGATTGAATGTGTATTGATGAGAAATGTTGAGGCATGAAAGATATGAAATAAGGTATTGTTGTTGATCCTAGAAAAATGAGCACCTACAAAATTTTGGTGCAAGTGGTTGGAAAGAGAGGCACCGACAAAATGAAAGAATGATGGTGCATTTGAAAAAAATGATGAAAAATAAAAGAAAAGAAAAAAGAGAAAAACAAAGAAGAAAAGGAGAAAGAAAAGAAAAGGAAAAAAAAATGTGTTGTGAAATGAAAAGCTTCGGGGGGTTTGTAGTCGTTCGAAATGAACAAGTTTGGGGGTTTTGGGAAATTGAGAAGTTTAGTCACTTTGGCCCAAAACCACCCACCTTCTAGTTAGCCACTTTACAACCCATGAAAAGACCTTTTTGATTCTAGAAACTAACTCGTTGTAGTATAGTGGTGAGAATGGATGCAAGCCTATGGAAATCAAGCTCGATATCTTGTGATTGTGCGAAATCTCATCATCCCTAAACACGTAAGGGAGTGCTTTCGTTTCTTTTGTCCAATCTTGATGAGTGGTTCATGTCCATAGCATTAACCTCGTTACAAAGTTAGGTGATAATCTCGTTTTACTTGAACATGCTAAGACAACTTTGATGAGCTATGAGGTATTGCATGAGGTAGATTAATAACTTTACTTGTTTTGATTGAGGACAATCAAAGGTTTATAATTGGTGGATTATGATACATGCGTAAAATGACCCATATTTCGATGTGTGCGCATGCTTGTTTGTGGCTATTTTACTCCCGTATCATATGTTTTTGTCATATTTTGGTTGTGTTTTCGTGTTTTGTGTGTTTGATTTGTGTAGGATAGGTTTTGGGCATAAACGAGCATTTTTGGTGGAGTTTTGGAGGAAAATCGCACGTGTTTGGAGTTTGGAGGCGTCGACCGGCCGAGCGAAGCAGGACCGGCCGAGCAAGGCAGACAGAGGGCTCGACCGGCCGAGCCAGGCCACAGTCAGAGGGCTCGACCGACTGAGCCATGTCAGATCGACCGAGCTTGGCTATAGGAAGATGGCTCGGGCGAGCCATTTCGACCGGGCGAGCCTGGCCGGTTTTCTCCAGATTTTTGGTAGTTTCCAGCTTCGACCGGACGAGCCGTACTTCGATCGGGCGATCCGAGGCCCTGTTTGCTTGCCTATAAAAGGGGGAAAAGTCAGTTATTTGAAGGGCTTTTGGTCATTTTTCATTAGATCTAGTTAGGAATTCCCCTAGATTCCAATTTCCATCACGATTACATCTAAATCCTAGAGTATCTTAGTGCTCAATTCATCAATACTTAAAGGAGGATTGAAGGTCTAAGGTGGTAGATCATGGCATACAAATCCAATTGGGGAAGATTCCAATCTCTACTTTTCAAATTGTAATGGATGTATTAGAATTCAACTTTGTATTGTTACAATTGAGAGGTATGATGTTCTAATTCCATTTGGATGTTGATTTGAGTAAGGATGCATGAAGATTAGGTTTGATAATTGTTTGTTTACTTTCCTTTGAGAGTTTGAATTGCACTAGAACTTGTTCCTTACCTCTTAGGTGTAGGTAATAGCCAACTTAGGAGGTAGTTGATGTGAACGCTGCAGCCAACACGCAGGCGGCATCATCGTGAATAGTGTAGATTCATACGATTTTAGTTCCAATCCATGTGCGGTGCTAGGTCGTAGGGCAATAATTGACGATCTATTTGGAGTGGTCTAGGGCTTAATAACGTGACTATTTGCAAGTTTTAGATAATCAACCGTTAGCTCGCCGTGACAAGGAGTTAACGAGTGTAGGGTCGATTGCTCAATCTCATAGGGATTAAAATGTGTTTACATCAATGATTAACCTAATTGGATTGCATCTACATTCATTTCAACATCCTATCTTCCTAATTTGAGTATTTGATTGTCTTGGTTTACCGATTTGTGGAAAGAATTGATCGAATGATGATTGTTGGTTTAATTCAATGTTTGTCATATGTTGTTAGCATATGTTTAAATTGAATGCTTAGATTGATAGAAACTACTCAACGTTTGTATCATGCCTAGCTATAAGACTTTGCCATGGTATCTCGTTATTCTAGCGGGCGAAGCGGAGAAGGACCTGGATTTGACAAATTTTATTCTTGTGTAGTTAGAGGTTTAATTTGATTGAACTTTTAGCCGCATGAAGCCACGTTTAGAGGAGAAAATATGATGGCGGAAAGGAAAACACCGGTAGAGCGGCTCGATGGCTCATATTTTGATTTCTGGCGAATACAGATTGAGGATTATCAGTATGGCAGAGATCTTAACCTACCGCTAGGTGAGAAACCGAATGAGATGGAAGATGGCAAGTATAAACTTTTAGACAAGAAGGCAATGATCGTCGTTCGTTCATCGTTATCCAAGAATATTGCTTGCCACACCACCGATGCAAAGTCCACGAAGGAGATGCTGGAGATTTTATCAAAGAAGTAGTAGATGCCCTCTACATCAAATAAGGTTTACCTTATGAGGCGTTTGTTCAACTTGAAGATGTTAGAAGGTATGTTAGTTGTTGAACATCTTAATGAGTTTAATTTAATTACTGCTCAATTGCGCTTTGTTGGAATTGATTTAGATGATATAGTTCAAGCTTAATTCTGTTGTCATCTTTTCCTAACAGTTGGAGTGGAACGGTCACTGCAGTTTGTGCCTCTATGGGTAAGGAAAATATGAAGTTTGATGAAGTAAGAGATCTGAGTATTAGCGAAGAAATTTGCAGAAGGGAATCAAAAATTACTTCTAAACCAGCGTTGAATAGAAAGAATAGAGGGCGGATGAAAGGGAGGTCAAAGTCTAGATTCGACATATCTATTTCGAGAGGCAATAATAGTGAAAAGACGAACGTGTCTTTAGTAAAGTACTGGAATTGTGAGGAGTATGGGCATATGAAAAGAGAGTGAAAGGCAACCAAAGAAGGATCATACCAATAAAAGATCGGCGAATGTATCTATAGACGAGGTCGCAGATGCTTTGATCCTTAGCGTGAGTAGTCCACTGGATTCATGAGTGTTGGATTCTGGAGCTTCATTATTTATTTCATAACAATGTTTACCAGGTTGCTAAAATACGTTGCTTGAATACCCATACTGTAGGAACTGAGACTACAACAGAGAACGTGAATTGTCTTCTATTATTACAACCATTTGGATCGTTCTTAGGGTATCAAAATAAATAAGATTGAATAAACCAGGCGAACCCTATGCATGCTCATAATATTTAATTGAAGAGAATGGATTTATGGAATACCTGAACTCCAGCTTCTAAATTTTAGATTTGGATCAACGGCAGTGGATTCTGAACATAGGGATCTTAATCAATAATATTGTGTTCCAACAGTTCTGATATTAAGATTTGTTCCCTTGCACCTCAGAAATTTGGTGAGGATGCGCTACCAAGTTAGATCAAAACCGAAGAAATCGATCAGCTTCTCCTTATGATCTAGCTGCCACCCTCTCTATGTTTCCCTCAATATTATGTGTTGAATAATGAATAATCTTTTCTGATCTGATAGAGAGAAGGGGTTTATATAGTATTTGGGTTTGGAAACCCTGATACTAATGGGCTCTGAGCAGTTTGTGGCCAGATCAGGGATCAAATGCAAATAATAAAGTGCACCCTCCTTATAAATTAATTCATTGTCCAACCCAGAACATGATTAATTAATAAAACATTAATTTGCTTTCACCAAGGAAATCAATGCTGACTCACCCATTTATTACCACATTATTTGGAACGAGTTGCATTAAACTTGAATGATCCACATATGTAAGATTCCAAACATTTATTAATTAATTTGACTTATGGCAATCAGCCACAGTTAAATAAACTCTTATTTCCTAAGTGGTACCACTCACTCCTTTTCACTTATGCCTGAATTAAATAATTCAACCTGCAGGGTTTAGCATAATGAACCTTGTGAACTCCTCAGAGAATATCCCCATCCTGAAACTGATATGATTACCTATATGTCCAGCCTAAGCAGGCTACACACAAACCGCCACACCCAAGATGCAGTAATAAGAGTACATGTTAGACTCCCTACCATAGCGAGTCAAAGTGTTGTCAACTTGTGCATGCCCCTTAGCCTTCCAAAGTGTGGTCAACTTGTGCATGCCCCTTAGCCTTCCAGTAGGTTTAAGATCATAACAAGTATATAGATATTTGACTCACTCATATGTCAATTATAATGACACATCTCACAGTTGATCCTATCAATGCATAAATATGTACCGACACATCAAGTAGCTATGATAAGCTCACTTATGAACTGATGTGTCGCAGTCTAAACCGATAGCCTATCTTGGGACTGTGTTAGTCGTGATACTGTTTATACCTCACTAGGTTAAACAATTCATATGATCCTCTATGATCTCCTACACACCATATGATCATCCCTAAAGGCGAGATAATAAGATATTATAATTCTTATCGTATATTTGTTATATCATATAGCGACTTTGTTGATGTAACACATTTATGAAGACTAGTGTATCAAACGAACACACATAATCATAAATGCTTGTAGCTTACAATCCCGACACATACTGTTTGAATACCAATGTAGTATTCTTTGGTATTCGAGCAACGTAGTAACACAAATCAAGCAATGTTCTTATTTCTTACGGGGATTGTTTCTCACCAGAACCACATATATATGAAGTATGTTTGGATTTAATGATATATCAAAAATCTCAATTACTTAATCTATTGTACAAAACTTACTTGGTTAGAACTTATCTTAAATGTGTAATATCATATGGACAAGGTGTTGTAATAATTAATGCCGGCCAGCCAAAGACTTGGAGACATGAAAAACCAACCAAAGAAGTGATCAAGTTCAAATTGTGGTCCATAATTGATCAAGTCAATAGTTATGAGAAGGAGTAAACAAACCATATCCGAAACATCAATATAAGTTGAGTCAAATGTGAGGAAAATGTGTTGGCTAGTTATGGGAATATCTCAGCAATCTAGCTAAACAAAAGAACCAGATAGCAGTTCAGAGGACTCTGCAGCTGAGAAAAGAAGAATGATTGACGAACCAAATAGAAGCTAGTGTTTAGAAATCACGACGGATACTTTACGTTAATCAAAATATTTTATCCTAGAACAGAAAAAGCATAAATGTACAACAAGTAGAGTATTAATGTTCATATTCAAAAAGTAATGATGACTATAAATACTCCATTACAACCTCAAGAAAAAATAGTTGTAGAATTAAGAATAGACAGATTTGGAGAATAGAAAAAGAGAGCACATTGTAAGGAAGAGAAATTCGGGAGAGTTGTGCGCAAGATTTCCAGATTATTTTCACTACTCAAGCACTCTGTTTTTCGTGCATCTCTAGCACAAGACTGCTATCAGTCTATCCGATGAGATTGCCAGGTCACCTAAGTGTCTTACAATATAGGCTCCGACACATTACTATTCAGTAATAAAATTAGCAAATGCTAATACTCCCTCCGTCCCACCTCAATTATCCCACTTTCCTTTTTCGTCTGTCCCACCTCAATTCTCCCATTACTTAAAAACACAACTTTTTCACACTCAATAATAAAATATTAATTCCACTCAACTTACTTTACACTCACACTCTTTGGTTATTGTGCCCGGTCAACCTGAGACAATTCAGCCGGGACGGAGGGAGTAATATATAAGTAAAAATAAAATTATCAAACTCACAGGAGATGATATAGATAAATAAACCTATGTACTAAATTACAGTTCTCAGATAAATTTTTTGAGTAATTATAAAAAAACTCGATTTTAAACTAGACTGGGAATTAACATAGGATTTTAAAGCAATTAATAAAAACACCTTAGACTTCTATCTTGTAAAACATGCGATAGCTAAATAAATTATTTACTACTCTTGCAACATGTGAATTTCATAATAATGTTATATATTCCTTGATCGGGCAAGTATAACTTCCATTTTTAAAAAGTATCTCAAGAATAAAAAATAATCAATCTTATAAAAACATCAAATTTAATTCACAGCAATGAATTACTCCTTGGTTGGACAGTTAAATAATCATATTATGAATTCCTATTCATGCTATCAACTTTTACATCTCAGTCCTTCAGTTAATAACATGCAATCTAAATTATTATGTCATCTCATCTCAAATAATTCAGATTAAGAATAAAAATAGGAATCATAAGTCATCAACAAGAAAGTAATAAATCAACTCAACCTATGCATGCATCCACAATAGTTGCTAAAACCCCAAAATATGCTAGAAATTGTGCAAGATATGAAAAAAAGAAAAAAAGAAAAAACCATAATTGAAATAAAAGTAAATTGCATTAAATTAAATATGATAAATTACTTAGCCAGAGTCTTCAATTCTGACCTCGTATCTTCTTTAGAGTACAATTAAATAAATCTAAACTAATACTTAAAAGTAAATATAAACTAAATTCTAACTACAGAAGGGGATGATCAAAGAGATATTGAAAAGCCTAATCTGAAGGGGTATTTATAGTAGTGATGAGATATAGAATATGCAGCGGAATATTAAAGATCTCGAACTTATCTTGCTGAGGTCTTGACTCAGCAAGTTCTTATAAAAGACGTCTTTAAGATCGTGAAGCACATAGGTTTATAGCAGATTATACACCAATACTTGAGGTGCTCGGTTTTAATATAACTAGTAAGAAATGAAACAGTAAACATATAATAACACAAAGGTTATAGTGGTTCGAACAAATGTTCTATGTCCACTTAACAGTCTGTTGACTGGAACTCACTAAGATTTAAAACAACAAGTTGAACTTTATCTCTAACTATAAGCATCACCTCCGTCTGGTCATAGCGCACCTTCAAGCACCTTTGATATCAATCTTCTCAACAACTCACGGAGTGAGGAATGCTGGATTTAGGATTTTTATAGTTCTTCCTTGTACTTTTCCACTTTTGGGTAGTAGTCAGTGATAGTCACTCTTGCAGACCAAGGTGACTGCTATGTTCTTTCTTGGATAGAAAGAACACCAAGTTTACCTTAGGAATAAGTTTCCAAGGCCTCGTGATGAACACGGTTAGCTTTTGCAAAGCCTCAATCTTTTCTTGATCGGTATTAAATTTGACAGAGTGTATGCTTGTTTTTGCGCGTAATTGTCGAACTTTTTGGTCTCTACGACTCCTCTTCTATTAATAGAAAAAGATTCAAACATCAATATTTAAATCATTTGTCCGTTAGAAACTACTTGACAAACCGCCAATCCTCTTCCTTCCTTTTCTGAAAAGCACAGAGACGTTTCAAGTCTCTCATCGTTTAAGTGGCTCTTTCTTTGTTTAGCCTACTTGTCAGAATGGATCTTTTAGAAGATTATGGAAATCCCCTTTTTGTCTCTTGATAAATCTGCTTTTCGATTCAGGAGATTCATTAAACTCTTGAAATTGAAGATCATCTGATTCGACCACTTCAGATGCTTACTGGTTGCTATCGGAATGCTCTGCTGAACTTGTTATTCGTCTAATTAGATCTTAGCAACCTTGCTGAGATCTAGCATTCTGTCTGCTATATTCCTTCAGCAACTTTGTTACTTGCTGAGTTTTCTCAGCAATCTTCAAGTGTTTGCTAGCATCTTTATCTTCACTGCGTATTTTGCGGAAACCTTCAACATTCTTTGCATTTTTTGCTCAATCTTCCAGCAGTCTTCTCACACCTTGTTGTCTCCTTCAGCAAACTCCAGCGATCTTTTCTAACTCTATTACAACTCAATCAGAATATCCTATACAGGACTTTAACAATTTTATCACATTTCTAAGTTGTTAGAGACTAGATAACCTAGCTTTGATGCGCCAAAACCAATACAAATAACAATAAGATCTAAAGAGGTACAATATTCTCAACATATGTCAAACTAAATAACCTTCACGTCTCCCTATATATGATACGTCGGTCGACACCCTCACCTTATCGATCAATTCGGCCAAATGTCAGACGTTGATTGATCTTGCGCGTATTGATCAGAACAAAATGCTTTTTCATGGGATTTGGTCATCTTTAGCTCTTTTCACTTGTTTTAACCTATATACCTATTAAATAATGCACCACAAGCATAATATCTTTCTAAACTAGCTCATGCAAAATAATTAAGGGAAATTGAATAAACCATACATAAAACATTAATACAAATATTAAAGAATTTAGTAAATACATGAACTTATTAATCACAGATCCGTAGAATCAATACCTGAAGTCATTATTTGTTAAGGAAACTTAAACCTTCATACCCTGCTATTGAGACTCTTAGAAGTTTCAGTAAGAAGAATTCCCGAATCTGCAAATTGTATGCAAGTACTTTGTGCAGTAGAGATTGTAGAAAGAAGAGCCTAGCACTAGAGGTGTAGTATAGCTCAACTCACGGCCAAGCTCTGCCACTACAGTCTATAGATGACTCTCGTTAGAGAGGATTGAAAATTTTAAATCATATTAAATTACCGTGCAAATTTTAAGTTAGTAAATTTTAGTCCATGGAGACGATGCAGCTGCGTCACCCCTCCCCTCGCCATCGTCGTGCACCATTGCTAGTGTCGATCGCTGTTGAGCACTCTCGCGACGCCTGCGACATCGTGCATGGTCGTGATTGTCGTCATCGGGCTATTTTTTGTCCTTCATCTCATTCTTCACTTTTTTTTCATTTTTCATTTTTCATTTTTCTCAATTGGAGATTTACAATCGAAAATTATAAATAGATCTAATCTGTTACATCCAATCTTATAAATCTAAGCAAAAATTTTCTCGTGGTGAAAAATGAATCCAAATATATTATAAGCTAGAAGCAACGATAAACAAAATATCATCCACAAAGATAAATTTATATAAACTTACATAATAAATTTATAAAACAATATTATTTTCCAACAGAGCCATAGAAGAAGTACCTGTTGTGATATTAACTACAGGGGTTTTAATGAGAAGCGAATCACAAAAACCCAAAAATAGTCCCGGTTCGATCTATGGATGTCAAATAAATTTAAATGTCTAACAAAGAATAATAGCATTCTCCTATTAAAATTAAATTTCTAAGCAATGATATTGTAATATCTAGTTAATGTAATTATATATGATTGTTACGCATGTGAATGAAACCTTTGAATTCTTCGTGCAAAAACTTACAAGATGAAGAATTAAGTATCTGATTTTAATTAATAATTAAAATCAATCTCAAGAGATAAAGGGAGTTGAGGAATCTTCAAGATATGATCTTCTTATTTGTATCCCTTACTCTATTCGGCTATCTGGTGAGGAACTTGTAAGGAATTTAAATTAGAAATTCCTTCCTTAATATGATTTTTTGATGAGTCAAACATACCACAAGTTAGTGTGCCTCTAGCTACATTAGTCCATAATTGTATTGTCCAATATAAAAATTATCGAGTTGTAAATTGGAGCTGATCACAAACTTTTGGTGATCTGATGGCCAAATTCCATGCACCAGCAAAGGAGCTTATTTGGAGTTTGCTGGCTAAAATGCCTTTACCAGCAAAACGTCTTTCATTTGGAGGAAGTTGGCTCACACGTCATTACCAGTTGGTGATTCACTTGCAACGAGCTTACTAGCAAATGTCACAAGCAAGGCATTACCCAACCAGCAAGAAGAGATACAAGCAAGCGAAATCAAGCAAGCACTTTAGAAGTCCAGACTTTATGAAATGAGATCTTAAAGTCTATGATACTTAAATCTTGTTTGTCCATGGAATCCACTAGCAGATATTCCTTGGACTGGCTAAGAGCTATTCTGGCAAAATCTTCCAAGTCCACTTGCTCTAACATAAAGAACACTACAAGCCATGAAAAGTGAGACCGCAACTGGACGTGTTCGTTCTATTTCACAATGGTTTCAATTTCAAACCTTCCAAATAGCGCCTATAAATGGAGGATGCAATCCATCTTGAGAAGGTTATGGAAAACGACTGAAATTTTTCTCATTCTATCACGAAAGCACTAAATTTACAGTCAAGCAATCATAAGCTTTTTGGCACTGAAATTTACACTCAAGCAATCAGAAGCTTTCAGGTTGTTATATCAGCTTACCTTGTACCGTATTGAAAAAGGGTCATTCACATAAATTCCTGAAATTACGAGTTCTACTCGTTCGTTCAATTCCATAATTTTTGGAATTAAATTGTTTTTGCCCCAAACTCAACAGTTCGAAAAATTATAAAATCTTCCATAGGCCTCAGAATTTCAATCCAATAATTTCTAATGTTTTTATAAATCATTCTTAAGAATAACCTAGCTCGGGGAAAGAAACGGAGCTTTCGGGTGCATGTTCTGGATTTAAACGTATCCAAAATATGTTATAAACCCTAGTTCATCGTGCTCGGGTTTCTTACATAAAATTCATCTACATGGCTGCTTAGGGTTGCTCAAAACATACCCATAGGTATTTTGGTTGTGTGAAATGGACATACATGCGACAACGCGTGTAAAAACTGAGTAACGGGATATTTAAGGGCTAAATGCAAAATAATCCCTAATTTAAATATTTAATTAAGCTAATCTTACTTAAATAAACCGGAGATATTACAACATGTCCACTGCTGAATCTCCTTTTTCAAAAATACATTTTAGTATTTATACAATGTCAACTCGAGAAGCATTATCCTTCTCGAGAAAACGCCCTTATTCAGTTCTTTAGGATTGGATGAAATACTAGATTTTATTTCTCTTAGTTTTTTATCTTTTGCTTTTCAACTATATTACACAATCCCCACACAAGCATGTCACCATTTAAACATCTGAGATTAGAGTAGTTTTGTATGCAGCGAAAGTATTAATATGTTTACACTTCTGAAAATTGACTTTAAGTTTTCTATTTTCAATTTCAGAAAACTTAAATTATCTCGAACTTAATTTTAAGTTTTAGTTTCAAGTATACACTTAGATACTTAGAAAGTATTGAAGGTTTCAAATAAGTATGAATAACTTGCAGAAACATAAATAAATAAAAAATGATTCAGGATATTTATAGTGGTTCGGAACCTTAAGTCCTATGTCCACTCTTTGGAACTTAATCCGGATATCCTCAAAGTAACAGGTTACAAGCTTTCTCACGATCTGTACTAGCCCTTCGGATGCCATTGTCCTTTAGCCTGCGAGGTCACTCGCCCAGAAACATGGTCGTTTGCTTCCTTCTTCAATCTGAAGTGTGGACACACCTCGCAGCCTTCAAACTGGAAAGTTGGATGTTTACTGTTCTTCACATAACATCAGTTATTGGCAAAACCCGTAATAATCAAAATTCTAGAATGGAAAATTGATTGTTGTGTTTATCACTAGAAGAGTAATAAACAGTAAATGATTAGCTTTCGCTTAGAAAGCATAAGCCTCATATTTGGACACACGACATTTTAGAGTATGCTTGAGAGTTTAAGTTTTGCAGTGTAACGACTTGTTCTTTTGAAAGATTCAGGTGTATTCCTCTGTTGTGTTTGTTGATAAGCTCGTATTTACACTCATTTATCCATATTTTTCTCCTTTGTTTTAGTGTAATTAGGTTTCGTATTTAGTTATTTTTGTGTGTGAGTGCGTTATAAAGGATGTTATGCTTGCAATAGTGTGTTTTTTTGTAGGTTTTGAGGCCAAAAAGTGATGAAAGGGTGAAAAGAGCGGGAAGGACTAAGTTGTTGTTTCAGTCAACGTACGGTATGTTGACCGATGTGAAAGACAAGTCAAAAACCCGAGCAAAACCCTTTGAGTCGATGATCGCTAAATTATTTAACAAGCGACTTAGCAAAGCTAATAATATAGCGGCAAATAAAATTATCGATCCCACAGAGAATGAAACGATGAAAAATCCTAAATACTAAATCAGGCGTTCTTAAAATACTGGTTAGGAAAAGTAAAGTTTTGGGTTTTTGTTATTTTGCAAATCATAATCCTTGTAAATAAAAAGTAAACGGTAATGTAAAATACTTTGGTTGAAAACAGTTATGAGAAATACAGTTTCTAGGAATATCTACTTATCAAGTATGACATGGATGAACGAATTGATTAATTCCCAATTTAATTCCTCGTCGTAGTGAAACATCAGAAAGGTATTATGAACTTCTTTGTTGGACAATTCATAAAGTAGATTAATTAATTACCTATCTCCGCTCGGTCTCAAGATAAATTAATTAACTCCAAAAGATCTACAGATTTATCCCTACAATCAATCTCCTTCAGTTTCGACAAGAAATCAGATTATATTGTGAAAATCTCTTTCCATTGAAAACTATTACAGTTACGTCTTAAGTAATCAACTAATTAATCCTAAGATATGGCCAGCAAACTCAAGATTATGAATAAACTCAGATTTCACAAACTACGAAGGGAAAGGGAAAATAATTCAATTAATCAAACATGCATACAATGATAATTCGAAACCCTAGAATCTGAGGAAGAGATTAGTTATACATATTCAGAGTAATATTCATCATAGAAAAATAAAACCTGATTTGCATAAAAACTTGGGTTGGAATGTCTTCCCACAAAACTCTTTCTTCAAACATAAACCCTAGAACTCTAGGAAATCTCTCAAAAATCTGAAATCTGGAATAAAACATACCTAAAAATCGAAATTACTAGGATATATATAGAGGTGGAGGTGTGTCATATCAAATCTAGGGCTAAAGATATGAAAAATCTTGAATTCAGCCAATTTCCCGCGCCAGCAGGTCCGCGTCGATCGACGCGGCATCCCCGTCGATCGACGTGGCAAAATCAGGCTCGCCCCCTTCTGCGCGGTCTCACGGTTTTGGCCATAACTTCCTCTCCCGAACTCCGATTGACCCGATTCCAGTTGCGTTGGAGAGATAACTCAAAGCTTCATCCATTTACATGCGCCAATAGCCCAAATCCCTCTTATGGAAGAACTCTTCACTGCTACTCTTACACGTCACTGCTTTCGGAACGGTTTTCTCGTGAATTTAGGCCTAAAACCTGCATAAACATCAAAATATGCCTAACACCACCTAATATTGACTCATGCATAAAATATAAATATAAACTCAATAAAACTACATAAAATAGTACAAAAATAATATAGATAAGTGAGTGAAATAATGAGCTTATCAGTCGACCAACAGAACTAATGTCGACCGATGGCAGAGCAGGATGAGAGATTGACACAGACGGTTGTGTCAATCGACACCCATGGTGTCGTTCGACATGAATTTTGGATAGAGATCGAGAAGGAAGCCGTGGTGTGGATGTTAACTTGCAGACGTGTCGATCGATAGGCTCCCTATCGATCGGCACTAAATGCAAAAAGAAGAAATTCTCCAAATTTGGTAATTTTCATTATTTTAGCCCGATACCTTGTTGAGATGTATTTTTTTCCACTATAAATACAACACTCTTAGGGCTCAAAAATTAACTTTCAATTCATTACTATCATTATTAACACTTGAGAATTTATTTTACGTTGGAGTTTTTCAAGACTTTCAAGATTCATATTGTCCTTGTAAGGTATTTTATGAGTTTAATAATATGTTTTCATTAATTCAAGTTATGTTTAGTGGCTAGAAACCCTAATAGATTCTAGAGCTTTGATAATCTTCTTATGCATGTTTAATTGATTCAACTCTATAGCATGGTTCGATATCTGGCTTTAATTCAATTGAATCTAGAATTAATAATGGATCTAGAGATGAATTTAATCTAGGTTTTTAATTTTTAATTGAAGGACCGAAATGTGAAAATTGATAATAGAAAGAGAGAATTGATTGCATTTGTTTTCTGTCCTAAAAGGAAGAATCGAATTGTAGTTTTAAAATAGACAATTATTGAGATGGATTAATGTTGTGTTCATGAGACCGAGAAGAGATAATCACACATTAATAATCTAGGTTTAAATTGCCAAACAAAGAATTTAATCCATGTTGATGAATTGATTATCTGCCTTTGAATCTGACTTTTTCATTTTTGTCTTTCAAAACCCTTTATTTTATGCATTGTCATCTTTAAATTTGAAAACGAAAACCCTATTTTCGATTTACTCAAACAATTGTAATTTGAAAACTATTGTCAATATATGAAGTTTTCTCGTTACACAGTCCATGTGGGTTCGACAATCTTTGAGTTTTCTAATTTATTTGCATCACTATTTTATAATTTATCTATAATTTTTACAATGATCAAATTGGCACCATTTCCGGGGACTATTAGATTCTATTTTATTATTAATTTCTTTTGAATTTGTTGGATTGAGTTTTTTTTGTTTTACTGTTCCTGTTTGTGTGCGTATGTGTTTGCTAGGATTTGGCCTCTGTATCGATTAACACTCTTCGTGTCGATTGACACAGCTGCAACATTCGTGTTGATCGATAGAGCCCCTGTCGATCGACACAACTTACTTTTCTGTGTCTTTTTCTAAGGTCACATGAACACTGAGGCTTCGGGCAAACTCATCGAAGCCTTCCACCCAGAAATTGAGGCCACGGTCAGGAGAAGGAAATAAAAGACACGAGCAATACAATCATCAGCATGGAGTCCCCACATAATAAGAATGAGGAGGATGATTCCAACATGCCACCCTTGGAGGAACCATACACACAACTCACCCAAAGAAATGCTTTACTACTGGTTCTTGGAGGTGAATCAAATGAAAGAGTTGATTAAGCAGCTAATGGTGGAAAAGGAAGCAGAAAGAATCGAGGCTGCAAGGAGAGAAAGAGAAAGAGAGGAAGAAAGGTTGCGCTAAGAGGATTCTGATAATGAGGATCCAACTGCGATGTCCAGAAGGTATAGACCAATGCCCGGTAATGAGGGATTCGTTATTGGTATCAATGCCAATAACTTTGAACTCAAAACCGGCCTAATTCAGATGGTTCAGCAGAACCAATTTGGTGGCGGAGCTTTGGAAGATCCATACACTCACCTCCGAATGTTTGTGGAGGTATGTGAGACTGTCAAGCAGAATGGAGTCAGTCAGGATGTGATCCGTCTGCGCCTATTTCCCTTCTCACTTCGGGATCATTCTCCGGACAAGGTTTACAACCTTGGATTACAGCAACATTCGTACTTGGGACAATCTCCGAGCAGAGTTCCTTGCCACCTTCTACCCACCTTTTGTGATCATTCAGAAGAAAATGGAGATCCTGAAGTTCCAACAAAAGACTGATGAAACCTTATTTGAGGCATGGAGCAAGTTCAATGAGTTCTTGAGGAGTTGTCCAGGCCATGGAGTTGACACCGAGGAGCAAGCTCATATTTTCTACCAAGGGATGAATGAAGGAGCTCAAAAATCAGTGGACAATGCAGCATGAGGTTTTGTGGTGAGAAAGTCCACCGATAAATCCGTCAAGCTGTTCAAGAAGATGGTCTTGCATACTCAAAAGTGGGCCAATACAAGGAGACCTCAAGTGAATGCAGTGGCTAAGAAAGAAGAGGACACCCTCAAGAAGTAGATTGAAAAGCTCAAGGGGGAGATGAAGAAACTGACATCTAATGTTGCTTGTGTCTCTGTTGCACAGGTTGATCCCGTAGCTGACGTGAACTACATGAATAGGGGAGGTTACCAAAATCAATATCGGCAAGGGGTATATAAGTATTAGCCACAAAGATCTCATTGGGGTTTCTCTTATGCTCAGCTAGAAAGCGCAGAACACCCTCCACCGGGATTTGATGTTCAAAATGGTGAGATTGTGGAGAAGAAGAAAGATATCCTCAATGAGGTGTTGTCCAAATTCATCAAAGCTTCTGACTAACGGGTTGAAAAGATCGAGCAAGAAGTGGCAGGGGTGACATCAAAGGTGAACAGACTTGGGAAGCATGTGCAGATGATCGAGACACAAGTTAGTCAGATTGCTACCTCACTTGGTGCACAACACAAGAAAAAGAAGTTGCTCTGCACCACAAAAGTGAACCCCAAGAATCAAAAGGAGTGTTATGCCATTAAACTCAGGTCTGGAATGAGCTACAAAGGCCCGGTGAGGCCCCAAAACGAGTTTGGGGGAGAAGAGGAGGAATATCCCACTAGAATGCCCTCTATTTCGATCGACGCCCCTGATGTCGATCTACACAGATGACACAACATTGCAGATGTGTCGAGTGATGATAAGGAGTCAACAGAGAAGATTTTGAAAGGCATGTCGATCGACACCTTGCCAGTTAATCAACTTGAAGTGTCGACCGACACACCTGTAGCCCGACCGACACAATAACCTCCCCAACTCCAAAGTTCAACCTCCAAAGCTGGTCCAGCACCTCCGATTCCCTTTCCTTAAAGGTTTGCCAAGAAAAAGGAGGATTCCAAGTTCTCAAGGTTTGTGGAAAACTTGAAAATGGTAAGCATCAACTTACCATTGATCAAAGCCTTGAGAGAGATCCCGGGCTACATGAAGTACCTCCAAAAACTGATGAGTGAAAAGAATCATTTTGTGGAAAACTCAACTGTGAACCATCATGATCAATGTAGCCTTCTCCTTCGGAAGAAAATTCCAATCAAAATAAGTGATCTTGGGTGCTTCTCAATTCTAGTCGAGATTGGGGGGATCCAATTCCAAAAGGTGTTGTGCGAAGCTGGTGCCAGCATAAATCTGATGCCATACTCCATCTACAAGTGCCTCAACATCGGTGAGATGAGGCCAACTATAATCATGTTGCAGATGGCAGACCAATCTTTGTCTCGCCCCAAATGTATACTTAAGGATGTTCTCATTCGTGTGGGTCATGTAATCTTTCCTGCATATTTTGTACTTCTTGATATGATGGAGGACTGCAACATGCCCTAATCTTGGGATGAGAATTTTTGGACACGAGTGTTGCATTGATTGACTACCGAGAAGGAGAAATAAGAGTTTGAACAAATGATAAAGATCACATTCGTGCTCAGCAAAAGCGGGAAGCAATCCGAGTGCAACCAGATCACCTCCATCGAAGATTCTGAAGACGAAGTGGAGGAAACCGAGGAAGAAAGAGAAGACCAAACTGCCATTAAATGGGAGAAAGAGAATGGCATGGCAAAATTGCCAATTGCACCATATCACCCCGAGCTCACTGCTATCATTCAAGACAGATTGGTCTACATGGTTGATGCACGAGGGAGGCGAGTCCGCACCCAACCTCCATTGATTTGAGAAATTGAGGTACCATCGATCTACGACGTTAACTAAGCACTTGTTGGGAGGTAACCTATCCTTTATTTTCTTATTTCAATTCCCTTTGTTTATCTTTTCGATTTCTGTTTATTTATTTTTATTTTTGAAATTTTGTTTTTAGGATTAACCTCTGTATCGATCGACATGCCTGATGTTGATCGACACAGAGTTCTCAATAGAGCTGCACTTCAACCCAAGGGAGGGTCGACATGAAGGCTCTGTGTCGATCGACATAGAGTGCCAATAGCTACAAAACTTGGTCGAGCACTGCTGAATCCTCCGGTGAATAAAAACGTTGATATCTGAGATTAATGTCAGGTACTTTTCTTATTCTTGTCCAATTTTCAAACACTTTCTACTCTCTGAGTTCGAAATAAGTTTGGGGGATGTGGACAAGAAATCGAACCTTCTATCCTCTTATGATTTCTATTATTTAGATTTATGTTATTTAAATTTATGTCTTGAAAAAAGATATGAATATACTATGGGGAAAATTGTTGAGTTTTGAGCCTATTTGAACTGAGTGTGAGTTTGAAATCGATTGATGATGAGTTTGATTTGATTTTTATTGTGGTTGATTGCTTATGAAAGTAGAATACCACATGATAAGATTAAATTGAAACATACACTTGCATGATGTTTGAGTGTACTGAAATTGACTGTGGAAGAAAAATTGAAACCAAGTGAGATTTTGTGCCATATATTTTTTCATGTGACATTCGCATGTATGTTTTTATTTCTCTAGAATTTGCTTATGTTCTGTTTCAAGACTCCATAGTGTGCACAAAGATAGAAAATGATTTTAGGCCATCTTTTTTAGCTTATTTATCTCAAACACTGTCCCTTGCAATATTTTATCCTTAGTCTACCTCTTTGATCCTTACTTCATTTATTTGTCGTCTCTTTGAGATTTCTAAGGTAGTAAGGAGGTTTTTGTCTTGTCTATAAGATTATGGGGAAATAATAAGGGTGAAATAATTGTGAGTGGAGTTGAAATTTTTATAATTGGTGTGCAAAAGAAGGAAAGCTCCTAGAAAAAAAAAAGGAATGATTAGGTCCTTATAAGCTCAAGATTTTTTTATCAATAAGAGCATAAAAGATGCAAATGAAAAGAAAAGAAATAAAAGATGAAAGGAAAAGAAAAAAAAATAGTTGTTCTAATTTCAATTGTGGTATTCGAGGAGAAGGGTGATTGAGGATAGATAGTGATTTTGATTTGTTGAGAGTTGCTAAGTCAATATTTTCTTTTTACTCACTTGGCCATAATACCCTACCTTTCACAAGAAGCCTACATTACAACCAAATGAAAAGTCCTTTCTGATTCTTGACTTGTGTGCACATTCAAGCAGTGGAGATTCTAGAAAGTTTACAAGAATATGGTAAAATTTCTTTATACATGTTGTGAGTGCTTTCATTGAAAACCAAAACACTTGTGTGTTGAGTGAAACACTTTCTTGTGAGTCTTCCGCGGTTGATGGATATCTTGTCTCTTTCAAATTGCTTGTGTCATGTTGATATATTGATTCTTGAATGTGATGAGTCTTGTGAGGCATTGCAATTTCAACTGCATGAGATTTCTTTTCTTTCTTTTCTTTTGATTGAGGGCAATCAAGCATTCAAGTTTTCGGGGTTTGATAAGCTCGTATTTACACTCACTTATTCATGTTTTTCTCCTTTGTTTTAGTGCAATTTGGTTTATTATTTATTTATCTTTGTGCATGAGTGTGTTATAGAGAATGTTATGCTTGCAATAGTTAGTTTTTGGCATGTTATGAGGCTTACAAGTGATCAAAGGGTGAAAAGAGCCGAAAGGACAAAGTTGTTGTTTTAGTCGACACACGTGATGCCGACTAACGTGGAAGACAATTCAAAAACCCGAGCAAAACCCTCTGTGTCGATTGAGAGGATGGATGTCGACCGACATAGAGGGTCGATGTCGAACGAAGGTAAAGTAGGAAGAGAGCCGAGACAAGCAGTTGTGTCGATCGACAACATGGGTCGTGATGGCAATCGAGAAGGAAGTCGTGATGCAGATGTCGACTTGCAGCCATGTGGATCGACAGGCTCCATGTCGATCGACACCGAAGTTGAAAAGGAGAAATTCGCCCAGTTTGGTTATTTTCAATATTATAGCCCAATACCTTTTTGAGATGTATTTTTTCCTCCATAAATACAACACTTTTAGGGCTCGAATATTATCTTTCAATTCATTATTATCATTATTCAGACTTTAGAATTTATTTTACATGGGGGTTTTTGAAGACTTTCAAGGTTTCTATGTTCTTCTAAGGTATTTTTTAAGTTTAATAATATGTTTTCTTTAATTCAAGTTATGTTTAGTGGCTAGAAACCCTAGAAGATTCGAGGGCTTAAATAATCTTTCTGATGCATGTTTAATTGATTCAACTCTAGAGCATGTTTCAATTTCTTGTTTTAATTCAATCGAATCTAGAATTAATGAAGGATCGAGAGATAAAATTAATCTGGTTTTTAGTTATTAATTGAAGGACCGAAAGGTGAAAATTGATAATGGGAAGAGAGAATTGAATGCATTTTTTTTTCTGTCCTAAAAGGAAGAATTGAATTGTAGGTTTAAATCAGACAATTATTGAGATTTATTAATTTGTGTTCTTGAGACCAAGACGAGATAGTCACACATTAATAATCTAGGTTAAAATTTCCGAACATGGAATTTAACCCATTTGAATCTAATTATTCCCCATTGCTGAGTTGGTGAAATTGCATGTCGATGAACTGATTATCTGCCTTAGAATCTGTCTTTTTAATTATTATCTTTCAAAACCCTTTATTTTCTACATTGTCATCTTTAAATTTCAAAACCAAAACCTTATTTTTGATTTACTCAAATAATTGTAATTTGAAAACTATGGATAGTATATGAAATAGTCTCGTTACACAGTTGTTGGGAATTATTTGTAAATTCCTCCTTTACATCAAAATTGTAAAAGGTTTTGTTGAATCAAAGCCTTAGTAGATTTGTCGATCATTGCTGAATTCTAGCATAGTCTAGCAGCTCCTATGTAATGTCCTGTTTTGGAAAAATATCGAGTGGTAATAGATTAGAAAGTGCTTGAGAAGGTTGCTGAAAGATTCAGCAAATGGAACGAAGGAAATCAAATCAAGCAACTTCGGGATGCTAGAAGAGTTCTCAGCAGATGATACTTGCTAGAGAAATCAGCAGACAAAAATGACTACTAGAGGCATTAGCAATCATATGCTAAGGAAGAGACTGCAAGGAGTCGTACTCAGCAGTCAGAAGCAAAAAGTAGCTGAATGCTAAGAAGATAGCATTCACTAGCATAGAAGCAGACTGCTAAGGAATAGCAATCAGCAGTCAAGACCTATATGCTGAAATGTGCATCTGCTGAAGGAGTCAGCAGATTGAAGAGTGGATTACTAGAAGAGCGTTGCAATCAAGAGGCTTAGCAGATCGTTCCAAGCATTGTCCCAGAATGCTAAACAAAAAGGATATCTAGCAACGATCTCGAATACTACCGTTCTGACAAAAGTACAGTGAAAAGATAAAAGCTTTCCCAAAAGAGGTCGGAAAGTACTGTACGATGCCGGAAAGGACGGATAAAGTCGATCTCCTTTTGGACAAAAAAGTTGTTGTGTCAAACTGGTCTGGAGATTCAAAGTTTGAATCTCCAGATATAAAAGACGAAGTCCAAAAAAGAGAGAAGACTACTGCTTCCATTACTCACGAACTAAGGAACCTCAACCACATCTGAAAAGGCATTTACAGTGAGATTCCTTTGACAAACCGAAAAGTGAGAAAGTAGTCAGTTGAGAGCACGAGACTTAAAGCATTCAAAGCTCTCAACAACCGTAGTGTCCACCACTTGAAAATCTGACACTACATTCAATAGATTCCTTGACTTTACTCAAGAATCTTCAATCATTGGGATACCTTCCAATCATAGGAAGCATCCAGGGTCACATCTCTGAAAAGAGAATGACTCCGATGGGCTTTTGCCGAAACTAGACAAAGTTCGGAGAGAACTATAAAATCTCCATTACAGCGAAGGACAATTTTTACGAAGGTGCGCCCTTGACTTCGCTGGAGCTGTGGACTAGAAGATTGAAGCATCGGAGGATAGCTTTGTATTGGCTAGGTCGAAGGCTCACTTCCTACTACAAGTATTCAGCGAATCCTTGTACTTCAATATCTTTTTAGTGAATTCTTAGCGATACGGCATAGGAGTGGACGTAGACCTATTGGATCGAACAACTATAAATATTGTGTGTTTTTTATTGTTTTATTACTTACTGTTTGTGTGGTGATTTGAAATCTAGCAGCGATAGTTGCAAGAGTATTTGTCTGAAGAAACCTTAACTTCTACCTCGAGCTAAGACATTTTTAAGAACTTAAGTGCAAGATAATCTTTAAACTTTTGTTGCATTCGTGTGTGTTGATTGCTTGCTATTCACCACGACGACTCTGATCGGGGACCAACAAGTGGTATCAGAGCGGTAGGTCAAACGGCCGATTGCTTCTGAGTGCCTCTAAGACCAGATTTGTGTTCTTTCCTTGCACCTGCTTTCTGTTCTTGTGTTGATCTAGCTCAAGTACTCTATGGTTGCCAAGATGAACCATCCTCTTCCAAAGTATACCAAGGAGAAGTTTAATTCGTGGCAGAAGATGGCCACTATCCAGCTTCAGAGTATACATCCAGTGATGGCGGATGTTCTTTCTAAAGGACCCATAAAGATTATGAAGGTCAAACCCTTCAATGGTCCGGTTGCTGAAGGTCAACTAAGACCTCCGCAGATGATCGAGAAGAAGTTTGCTGAGTATACAGTGGAAGATAAGAAAAGAGCTCAGTTGGCGCACTTAGCAAAGAAGCTAATCCTTGATTCCTTGCCGCCGTTAATGTCAGATAAAGCGTTAGATTTTGATACAGCTAAAGAAATGTGGGATTATGTCTGTGAATCATCCCAAGAGACTGAATAGATGAAGCGCAACAAGCTACAGGTAGCTGTTGATAAATATGAATCTTTCTCTATGATTGCAGGAGAAACTATCCAAGCTATGGAAGAAAGATTCAACACCATTGTCGGAGAACTCCAGAATCTAGGCAAGATGTATGATAATGGTGAGATGAATAACAAGATCATCTTGAAGCTCCTTCCACGGGAGGATTGGTTCGTGAAGATGACAAGCTTGAGTTAGAAAGACCTTAGCCAAATGACCACATCCGAGGTATTTGCTCTACTCAAAACTCATGAATTCATTATACAGTAATGAAAGAAGAACGAAGCCGCTACTATGAAGACTTCGTTATCAAATGTTGTACCCCCGGAGGATCTAGAATTCTTTGTGAAGAGAGATGCTGGAAAATGGAAGACAAAGAAGCCCTTCCATCATCATGAAAGATCAGCTCCAGCTTCTCCAGCAAAGGAAGTAGTTTCACCCTCCAGCACGCATCCTGAGGATCTGAAGATAAGTGAGCTCAAAGAGCAAATGCGAAAGCTTCAGAAGTTGATGTTGGAAGCCAAAGCTGAGAAAGAAGCAAAGGAATCCAAGCTTACTTCATCACCCTCTCGTTCCATAGAGAGGAAGCCAAGGACATGCTTTGAGTGTAATTCTCCAGGTCATCTTAAGCATGAATGTCCAAGAGTAAGTCAGGAAGAAAGAGAGCGCCTCAAACAAAGGTTTGAGAGAAGAGCGGTTCGAGCGGTCACAAGGGCATTGCTGACCAAGACCGAAGTGCTAGACATTCCTGAAAAAGAGGAAGAGTATTATTCTTCGGAGGAAGATGATGAGGAAGCTCTGCTGGTCTTGATGGTCGATATTGTAGAAGATCAGTTTGTTGATGCTGATGTTGTATAGAGTGTTGAATCGCTCTAGCAGTCTATGCGAATGAGGTACCATCTACTAGCACTTCTAGCTTAGAAATCATGCACGAATTGGAGGAATCTTTTCTAGATTCTGAGGATGATTATCTTACGAAGCTTTCTATTGAATTTTCAAAGATGTATGAAATCAAGAATGCTATCGATGGATAGAACACCTCAATCAAACTAAAAGTTATATCTTTGACTGAGGAAGTCGAAAGACTAAGGTCCAAAAGTGAGGGTTTTTCGAAACTTAAAGATAATTTCTCCAAACTTTTTGAAAATTTTCAAAATCTTGAAAAGGAGAATCTTGCTTTAAAGAGTAGACCTAAAGAGGAATGTATATGTGCTTACACATCCAGCAAGGCAGATCTTAGTGCCATTGTTAGCCAACAAAGACGACATTCTGATAAATTAGGATTGGGGCTTGGTTGTGTTGAAGCAGTAGGCAAATCCTCTAAGGGAGCCTTGAATAAGAATGCTGAATTTTCGAAGTAGTGAAAGATTTTATTCGTCTCTGCTGGAAAAGTCAATGCTGACAAAGGCAAAGGAAAGGTAAATGCTGAGTCGTCAACTGCTAAACAGACAAATTGCCATAGGACGCATGCCTCTGCTGGACCTTAGCAGAATGCTCATAGGATGCTTGCTAGGCATGTTATTACTAGATCCCAGCAGAGTACCCCAAGAGTGCCTGCTAAGCATACATCTGCTGGATCTAAGCATAGTACCCAGAAGATGTCTGCTAGATCTCACTCAGCAGTGCCAAGGAGGAATGTTGAGCATTATATTTCAAATGCAAGGATAGCATATCCTTCTATCACTAATGGCAAGCAGGTAGCATACCATGCTGTAAGACTGCAATATCCTAAGCACACGCCATATAGGAGAAACACCTATGTGAGGCCTGAGTCCAAACACCTTTCTTCTACAAGGACTAGGAAGGCTAAGCACACAACTCCACCTAGATCTAATTATGCAAATCATGCTTATCCAAAGGTTGAGAAGGTTCTGAAGAGTGATATCAAGAAGCCAATCTTGAAAATCACAAAGATGTGGGTTCCAAAAGGAACTATGATCCACGCTAATCCCGCAGGACACGATGCTAAGAGGGTACCTAAATCAATGTTTTGATTATTTTGTAGGGTCAGGATCCCAGTGCTAAGACATCAAGTATGTCAAATGAGTGGATCCTAGATAGCGGCTGTTCAGCGCACATGACGGGGGATGAAGAGTTGTTCTTAGACATTCAAAGAATCTATGGCCCCACAATCATGACAGCAAAGGCAGATTGATTGAGAGAGGATGCATAGAGAGAAATGGACTAAGGATTATCAATGTTGCGCTCGTATCCAATCTCAAACACAATCTGCTAAGTATTAGCCAGCTATACGAAAATGGGTATACCGTTTCTTTCGTTAATACTGGTTGCTCTATTGCTGACAATGCTACTAGTGAAGTAAAGCTTAGAGGCATCCGCAAGGGTGGCCTATATATTGTTGATTGGCAAAGTGGACAACAACATTCTTGTTTTCTAGCATTGAACAGGGAAAAAACCAATTGGCTATGGCATAAAAGGCTGACCCACCTGAATTTCAAGACCATAAACCACCAAGCCAAACACAAGCTTGTTGAAGGATTGCCTACTGAGACTTTCCGAAAGGAAGGTGTGTGCAAATCTTGCCAGCAAGGGAAGCAGACCAAGGCATCTTTCAGATCACAAACCCGGAGAAGGCCACTTCAGAGAGAATCCTAGAGCTCTTGCACATGGATCTATTTTGCCCAGCCACTCCAGCCACTGTAAGTAAAAAGGTTTATACACTTGTGGGTGTTGATGACTTTTCCAGGTACACATGGGTTCATTTGCGGAGAACCAAAGAGGAAGTGAA
The DNA here is from genome assembly GCA_026898455.1 of Plectranthus barbatus. Lineage (NCBI taxonomy): Eukaryota > Viridiplantae > Streptophyta > Magnoliopsida > Lamiales > Lamiaceae > Plectranthus > Plectranthus barbatus. The sequence goes on from JAPKLW010000201.1 coordinate 30,805, forward strand.
GCTCATCCTACAGGAACTAATCCTCAAAGAGCAAAATAGCAAAAAGGTTACGGTCAAGAGGATTAGATCTGATAATGGGACCGAGTTTTGCAATGGGATCTTTATGGATTTTTGCGTCGAAGCTGGTATCGGGCATGAGAAGTCCACTACTAGGACTCCCCAGCAGAACGGTCTAGCAGTAAGAAGGAACAGGACCATGAAGAAAGTTGTGCGGTCTATGCTAGCCGATTCCGGTCTTACTAGAAAATATTGGGGCGAAGCAGTCATAACAGCTTGCTGAAGTTCGAGATGCTGAGATGCAGAATGCTGGACCGGAGGTGATTGCTGAGGAGAATACCTTAGCAGACAACAATCCAGCAGGCGATTTCTGTGCTGAAGTCCCAGCACCCAGCAATCCGAAGCCAAGATGGCTAAGAGATCATCCTTTAGATGTTGTGATCAATGATGTCAATGATCCAGTCAGGACGAGACAAGGCAATGCTATGTTAGCATGTTATATTTCCCATGAAGAGCCATTCAAAGTTGAAGAAGCTCTACAGAATCCAGATTGGGTGAATGCTATGCAAGAGGAGCTTGTTGAATTCACACGCAATCATGTTTGGGATTTGGTGGATAGACCCGAACATCAAAGCGTCATTGAGACGAAATGGGTCTTCAAGAACAAGAAAGATGAATCAGGTCATGTCGTCCGAAATAAAGCTCATTTAGTAGCAAAGGGCTATAGACAATGCAAAAGAATTGATTTCGATGAGACGTTTGCTCCGGTCACTCGATTGGAAGCAATAAGGTTATTCCTTGCATATGCGGCGCATCATGAGTTCTCTGTGATGCAAATGGATGTGAAGAGTACCTTTCTGAATGGTGAGATCAAGGAAGAGGTGTATGTTGAGCAACCACCAGGCTTTGAGCAAGGAAACTAAGTGTACAGGCTATGGAAAGCCTTATACGGTTTGAAGCAAGCACCGACAGCTTGGTACGGAACATTGTCAAAGTTCTTGCTAGACAATGGTTTCAAGAAAGGGAAAATCGATCAGGCTCTCTTTCGCATCAAGGATGAAGAAAGTATCCTACTTGTGCAGATATATGTCGATGACATTATCTTCGGCTCGAAGAATCAAAGCTTATGTGATAAGTTTTCGGAGCTGATGCAAACTAACTTCCAGATGAGTATGATGAGAAAGATGTCCTAATTTCTCGGATTACAAGTCCAGCAATCGAGTGATGGAATCTTCATTCACCAGAAGAAGTACACTCGCGATCTGATTTCTAAGTATTGCCCGGAGAAGATGAAAAGGTTAAGGATTCCAATAAGCACAAGCTGCCAGATAAGCCTCGATGAAGGAGGAGAGCCTGTGAATCCTACGCTATATAAAGGTATCATCGGATCTTTGCTTTACTTAACTGCTAGTAGACCCGATATTTCTTATTTTGTCGGTGTATGCGCGAGATATCAAGCAAATCCAAAGAAGTCACATTTGGATGTTGCTAAGAGGATTATCCGATACCTCAAGTGTACCGAAGGTCTAGGAATTTGGTACCCAAGGATTGATGGAAGAGCACTTAGTGGATATTCCGATTCAGACTTTGGAGGATGCAAGATTGATCGGAAGAGCACCAGCAGGACTTGCTAATTTCTAGGACATAAGCTAATTAGTTGGTTTAGCAAGAAGTAGTACTCCGTGGCTACGTCTACTACTGAAGTTGAATACGTAGCAGCTGCTAGTTGTTGTGCTCAATTCTTGTGGGTTCGGTAGCAATTGCAAGATTATGACATTCCTCCTGAACGTGTGCCGATCTAGTGTGATAACAACAGTGTTATGTGCATAATGAAGAACCCTGTTCATCATTCAAGGACGAAGCATATCGATATCCGACATCACTTCATTCGAGATCATTAAGAGAAGAAGGATATTGATGTTCAATATATATGCACTGAAGATCATCTAGCAGATATCTTCACGAAGCCGCTTGTTGAGGCCCGATTCAAAGAGTAATGTCTAAAATTAGGCCTTATGGAGCTAGAAGATGATGTGGATGAATCTGTTGTTATTCCTATTCTTTCTGGATTTCTTGGATTTTCGAAGAAGATGGAGATAAACATATCCTAGCTTATGTTTTATGTTGTTGAAGATTGTTGTTGAGATTTTGTTGCTAAGCAATTGAATGCTGTGTCCAAGCTCTCAGCAGATCCTAAGAAGTTTTCTCACAAGTAGTTCAGACATATGCTAGAAGTGAAATGTTGAGTCCAAGCTCTTAGCATTTCGACATATTTCTATGATATAATATTTCAACAATTGAGATAGATGGTTGCTAGCAAATTGAACACTGAGTCCGAGCTCTCAGGAGTTCAAATGTTTGCTAAGGATTTCCAATGCCAGCAGATTGCTGAAGTACTAGCTCTCAACAGTCTCCGGAAGTCAAAAGCGGGAAGGATTTGAATTCAAAATGATGTGTCCAACACGCTGCATTTAATGCGTGCAACTGGCTGCGTCAAACCAGGAGGCGACACGTCAAAAGAACTCGAGTTCATAGGGGAGTGGGCTACCATACGAAAGGTAACGCCGATCCTAAGTCGTCGATTGAATTTGAAAAGGCATTTCCCCAGTCGTTGGATCACTATTCAGAAGGTACAAACATTTCACTTTGTTCAACATTCAAACCTTTCTGAAACATTTGATATTCGAATCCCTAGCTCTTTCTCTCAAAACTCCCAAGTTCTCTCTGCAAATATCCTCAATCTTTCGTTATGGCTGCTAATCCTGAATCTCCCACACACTCTCAACAATCCGACTCCCATACACATACTGATTCATCTGGTTTCTCTATGGAATGAGAATCTGGATTCCCCATTCAATCCCTAAATATTGATGTGACCCTACATGAGCGGTGGGCACCGGAGTATACTGGAATTGTCAAAAAGGAAGATGTTGAAGATGACATTCCCTACGGTCAACTGGTGGCAATGGCCAAGAATAAGGAACAATCTGGCTTATCCAGAAACCAGAGGACGGTGGCACAAATCATGAAGGACCGCATTCTGTACACTCCTCTCGCAGCACTTAAATTCCCAGAATGGATTATGGAATCCCTAACAAAGGCAGGGGTCGTTGCTTACTTGTCAGCAGAACGATTGTGGTTCCATCCACACATTGTTTCTGAGTTCAATGCACGCGCTGTGGTGGATGAGGCAACCCAGAAGTCATTAAAGACTTCAGTTTTTGGTACGATTTTGGAGGTGAATGCAGAGATTCTGGATGCCAAGTTTGATCAACCCAATAAAGGTGAGCACATTGCTTCATACAAATTGAATGACTTAGAAGAAATGGAGAAGAAATGGAAGGCATGGAAGAAGCCTGAGTTGTTGATGGATTAGAAGGGAAAGCCGATCACTTTTAAGGTTGCCACTCCGATCAACCAGTTCCAAGATGAATACAAGCTCCTTGCTGAGCTGGTGATTAAAATGTTCCAGTGTGATGCTGGTTCATACTCAGAATTGTCTGCCAAGAAGTATGCGGTGATGTAACTGGGCAGAGTTCTTCTACGAGCGGTGGTTGGAGCACGCCAGGAAGAATTTGAGGATTAAAGAGGATGGTGTGTTCACATCCAATGTGAATTTTGGCTTGAAGATCAGTAAGTTTATAGAAATGTTCTTTCATAAGAAGAGGGTTGATTGAGGAGAGAAGCTCCTTCCGACCGACTTTATTCCAATGACCAAGAAGGCACCAACTCCGGTCGATCCCACCCAACCGATTATTCTGAAGGGTAAGACGAATGTTGATCCGAAGGTCCCTACATCTCATGAATAGCCCCATGCGAGTGAGTTAGCATTCCTGAGGCTGGAGCAGGCGATAGCTATGACTCCAGAGGAGATAGCAGCTGCTCAGAAGGCTACTGAGACAGAGCAGTGCTTTTAGCACCTGGAGGAGATTGAGAAGCTTGGTGATCTACCTGTTGAGTAGATTGAGGAAATTATGGCGAAGAAGCAAGCAGAACAGCCAGCAACAATTTTGGGTCAGATTGCGGTGGCAATTCCCTAAAGAAAGAGATCAGATGTTGCATCTCCAGAGAAGAAGAGTACACGTAGACGGCTGGTAAAGTCTGCTGAAAAAGACAAAGCTGAGAAGAAAGCAGCAGAGAAGGAGGCTGCTAAGAGGAAAGTTGAGGAAACCCCTCTCTCTGAAAAGCCTCTTGAAGAAAGATTGAAAGGCTTAAGGAAGAGGTAAGCTCAGAAAAAAGGAGCAGGAGATAAAGAAGCACAAGAAGGAGATGGAGAGAATCACCTTCGAGGCAAGGGACAGGAACTTCGAGCAGGCCAAGGCGGCTGCTGAAGAACGCGCTACTAAGAAGGTGGTTGCTGATCAGCAAGCAGCCAAGAAAGGTGCTGCATTGATAGCAAAAGCAACTGAAGACGCACGAAGGCTAGCAGTTCATGCTGCGAAGAAATGGAAAGAGAAGGTGGTTCCTGCAGTTCCCATTCCAACCCTAGCAATAGCAGAGGAGATTGTCATTGAGTAGGAGGCCATGACAAATCAAGACTTTGAGAGGGTGCTTGATATCGGAGCTTTTAATGCTCTAGATCGCCCTCAAGGAGGGGCCTCATTAAAGGAGCCTGCTATCGAGCAAGAAGATGATAGCATCGATGAGGAGATGGTATTTGATAAAGCCTCTGGGTCAGGAAGGAATACTGAAGAGACAATTGCGGAGAGGCCTAGCATAGAGGTCCCTATTGCTGATAGGCCTAGCACGGAGACGCCTGCTGAGGCGAGGCCTAGCACAGAGGATAATGCTGGGGAGAGACCAAGCAGTGGAGGAGCTGAGGGAAACAATGCTTAGGAAGGTCCCTCCTTTGGTGAAATTGAACAACATGAAGGCTTCCTCACATCATGTTTCTCAAACTCTGACCCAATGGCGAGTCAGATGAAGATTTTGATGCACGATATCTAAGGAAGATCCAGACAGGAGATAATGTGCTGGTACGCGTACCCTTCAAAGGACTTCCTGGAAAGCGATAGAACCTAGGGAGAATCTCTGAATGGTGTGCTCCGGTATCTTTTAAAGAGCAGGTAAACTCTGATTTCTTCCTAATGTCCTATGATATAGAAGAGTTTATCACTGCGGAGATAGAAAGAGATATCACGGAGGTATTCTCTGGGGAGGTAGATGATGGCACCCAGAAGGAGAAGTTCTCGGACGCGAGCTAAGGCGCTGGAAGATGTGTGATTACATAATGCGCGAGCTCTGCTTCGATGAACAGATGCTGCTGATAGCCAGGAAAGGACTTAACTATTGGAGACAGGAGGAGAATTGGGCAAATGATTGGATGGATCAAGCTCCCCTCACCAAACAATACACAGATAAGCAACTCCTTGCCAGACTCCAATCTATCAAAGCTCATCGACGGATCTCACCCACTCATACATTGCCAAAATCAACATTTGCTCCTAATGGGCATTCTGATGCTCATATTAAGCTATCCAAACGCCAAGCCAAAGCCGCTGCTGAGAATAGAAGGCGCCAAGCAGAGTATGCAGCACAAAAGAAAGAGAGGCTGCTAGCCCGAATGGCTGCTGCCAAGGAGCAGGAAGAGCGTGAGGCCAACAACCTTGAGATAACCATACACCTTAATAGAGAAGCAAAAATGTGTGCATATCACCTGGACCTTGAGCTCTCGTAAGTGTGGAAGGTAGAGGAAGCAGAATGGATTGCTGAGGAGGATTAATACTTGAAGGATACTGCCGATGAAGCAGAGGCTGCTGCCCTTGCTGAGTCACAAGCAAAGAAGGCAGGAAAAGCCTGTGAACTTGCTGAGGCTCTGGAGAACGCTTGGAATTCCGAGGAGGCAGAGTGCATAGATGCTGAGAATCTATACCTAGATGAAAATGCGTGCATATCTCCTGGACCTTGAGCTCTCGTAAGTGTGGAAGATAGAGGAAGCATAATGGATTGCTGAGGAGGATGAATACTTGAAGGATACTGCTGATGAATCAGAGGCTGCTGCCCTTGCTGAGGCACAAGCAAAGAAGGCAGGAAAAGCCCGTGAACTTGCTGAGGCTCTGGAGAACGCTTGGAATTCCGAGGAGGCAGAGTGCATAGATGCTGAGAATCTATACCTAGATGAGCAGAGCGAGTGATTTGAAGAAGCTATGGACATTGAGCCTATATTTGAACTCCATCCATCTACTAGCAGTGGAGCACTTGTCATCACATCATCTGCTATGAATGTTCTTCCAGTAAGTTCCGATGCTTTTCATGTTTTTGTTAATACTGTTGTGCAACATGCGATCCAGCATGCTCTCTCCACCTCTATTTCCCATGTTGTAAATGAGCAAGTGGCTCTCTAATATGTTGATATAAAGAGGGATGTATAGGAGATTAGGAGTGAAGTATGAGATGTGAGAGCTGACGTTGCTGAGGTGACGAATGAGGTTGCTGAAGTGAAGAATAACATGGAAGTACTGAAAGAGAATGTTGCTGAGTCCCAGCAACAGATGGCACAAACTGTTACTTCTTTTTCCTCCACCTTTTTGGTTGCGCTCAAAGAGGGGGAAAAAAGAAGACTTGCTGAACTAGAGCAGAGGAAGAAGGAGGAAGAAGCACTAGCTTCGGCTGCTGAAGAGCCATACTTGCACTTGAGAATTTGAAAAAGCAAGAAATGGATTTGAAGATCAAGATGCTGGAGAAGGAAAACGAGAAGGTTGCTAAGCAGCTGGAGAGAGAAGTCAAGGAGAGGGAGGCTAGCAAGGCGTATTTCAAAAAGTTCATGCAAATGACAATCAGCAAATTTGATGAATTGGACAAAGGGAAGAAGCCAGCTCCTGATTCTTGTATGTTTTTATCTTAGCAAACCTTCTGTATATTCCTTTTGATCTTTTCCGATTTCATTGTACTAGTAATGACCTATCATAAATGAAATTGGATCAGATTTAGACAATTTCTCATTGTCCACTTCTGACTTTTGTGCGTGTCTTAGTTGATATACACTTTTTGTGTATTCAACAAAATGCATGTGGATGTTGAGATTACTTGTCTTTGGATTGATTGTAAATGCTTGCTGAGATAATTGGGTGCTAGAATTTCTAGCATATTCCTTGCAGCATTTACTTATGTTTTTATTCGAGAAATGTTTCCCTGCACTTGTTGAGGAGGAATTTCATTAAAAATCAATCCTGCTACAACTAAGTTGGATAAACTCTGAGTTAGATTGCTAGAATATAGCTTTGATACTTATAAATTTTCTTGTAAACTAAGACATTTTTCCTCTTAGATTCAACAAGTGATAGTAAGTTTTGATCGCACCAAAAAGGGGGAAATTATTGGGAATTATTTGTAAATTCCTCCTTTACATCAAAATTGTAAAAGGTTTTGTTAAATCAAAGCCTTAGTAGATTGGTCGATCATTGCTGAATTCTAGCATAGTCTAGCAACTCCTATGTAATGTCCTGTTTAGGAAAAATATCGAGTTGTAATAGATTAGGAAGTGCTTGAGCAGTTTGCTGAAAGATTCAGCAAATGGAATGAAGGAAATCAAATCAAGCAACTTCGGGATGCTAGAAGAGTTCTCAGCAGATAATACCTGCTAGAGAAATCAGCAGACAAAAATGACTACAAAAGGTGTTAGCAATCATATGCTAAGGAAGAGACTTCTAGGAGTTGTACTCAGCAGTCAGAAGCAAAAAGTAGTAGAATGCTAAGAAGATAGCATTCGCTAGCATACAAGCAGATTGCTAAGGAATAGCAATCAGCAGTCAAGACCTATATGCTAAAATGCACATCTGTTGAAGGAGCAAGCAGATTGAAGAGCGGATTGCTAGAAGAGCGTAGCAATCAAGAGACTTAGCAGATCGTTCCAAGCATTCTCCGAGAATGCTAAACAAAGAGGATATCTAGAACCGATCTCGAATACTACCGTTCTAACAAAAGTATAGTGAAAAGACAAAAACTTTCCCGAAGTAGGTCGGAAAGTATTGTACGATGCCGGAAAGGACGGATAAAGTCGATCTCCTTTTGGTCAAAGAAGCTTTTATGTCAAACGGGTCTGGAGATTCAAAGTTTGAATCTCCAGATATAAAAGACGAAGTCCAAACCAGAGCGACGACTACTGCTTCCATTACTCACGAACTAAGAAACCTCAACCACTTCTGAAAAGGCATTTACAGTGAGATTCCTTTGACAAACTGAAAAGTGAGAAAGTAGTCAGTTGAGAGCACGAGACTTAAAGCATTCAAAGCTCTCAACAACCGTAGTGTCCCCCACTTGAATATCTGACACTACATTTAATAGATTCCTTGACTTTGCTCAAGAATCTTCAATCATTGGGATACCTTCCAATCATCAGAAGCATCCAGCAGTCACATCTCTGAAAAGAGATTGACTACGACGGGCTTTTGCTGAAACTTGACAAAGTTCGGAGAGAACTCTAATATCTCCATTACAGCAAAGGATAAGTTTTACGAAGGTGCGCCCTTGACTTGGCCGGAGCTGCGGACTAAAAGATTGAAGCATCGGAGTATAGCTTTGTAGTGGTTTGGTCGAAGACTCACTACCTGCTACAAGTGTTCGACAAATACTTCAATATCTTTTTAGTGAATTCTTAGTGATACGGCTAAGGAGTCGACGTAGATCTATTGGATCAAACAACTACAAATATTGTGTGTTCTTTACGGTTTTATTACTTACTGTTTGTGTTATGATTTGAAACCTAGCAACGATAGTTGCTAGAGTATTTGTCTGAAGAAACCCTAATTTCTACCTCGAGCTAAGACATTTTTAAGAACTTAAGTGCAAGATAATCTTTAAACTTCCGTTGCATTCGTGTGTGTTGGTTGCTTTCTATTCACCACGACAACTCTGATCGGGGACCAACAAGTGGTTTCAGAGCGGTAGGACATACGACCGACTGCTTCTGAGTCGCTTTAAGACTAGATCTGTGTTCTTTCCTTGCACCTGCTCTCTGTTCTTGTGTTGATCTAGCTCAGGAACTCTAAGGTTGCCAAGATGAATCATACTCTGCCAAAGTATACCAAAGAGAAGTTTAATTCGTGGCAGAAGATGGCCACTATCCAGCTCCAGAGTATACATCCAGAGATGGCGGATGTTCTTCCTAAAGGACCCATAAAGATTATGAAGGTCAACCCCTTCGATGGTCCAGTTGCTCAAGGTCAACCAAGACCTCCGCAGATGATCGAGAAGAAGTTTGATGAGTATACGGTGGAAGATAAGAAAAGAGCTTCGTTGGAGCACTTAGCAAAGAAGCTAATCCTTGATTCCTTGCCGCCGTTAATGCTAGATAAAGCGTTAGATTTTGATACCACCAAAGAATTGTGGGATTATGTCTGTGAATCATCCCAGGAGACCGACCAGATAAAGCGCAACAAGCTACAGGTAGTTGTTGATAAATATGAATCTTTCTTTTTTATTGCAGGATAATCTATCCAAGCTATGGAAGAAAGATTCAACACCATTGTCGGAGAACTCCAGAATCTGGGCAAGACGTACGATAATGGCGAGTTGAATAACAAGATCATCTTGAAGCTCTTTCCACGGGAGGATTGGTTTGTGAAGATGACAAGCTTGAGTTAGAAAGACATTAGCCAAATGACCACATCTGAGGTATTTTCTCTACTCAAAACTCATGAATTCATTATACAGTAATGAAAGAAGAACGAAGCCGCTGGTGCGAAGACTTCATCATCAAATGTTGTACCCCCGGAGGACATAGCATTCTTTGTGAAGAGAGATGCTGGAAAGTGGAAGACAAAGAAGCCATTCCGTCCTCATGAAAGATCAGCTCCTGCTTCTCCAGTAAAGGAAGTAGTTTCATCCTCCAGCACGCATCCTGAGGATCTGAAAATAAGTGAGCTCGAAGAGCAAATGCGAAAGCTTTAGGAGTTGATGCTGGAAGCCAAAGCTGAGAAAGAAGCAAAGGAATCAAAGCTTACTTCATCATCCTCTCGTTCCACAGAGAGGAAGCCAAGGACATGCTTTGATTGTAATTCTCCAGATCATCTTAAGCATGAATGTCCTTAAACTTGACTTCACCATTTCAAGTTTCTTAATATCTTAATCTTTAAGTTCTGAATCTTGATTTCAACATCTCGATTTCTTTTCAAGTTTCAAGTTTTGAAACTTGATTCATGTCTTCTAACAATTTGTTCCTTTCAGAAACAATGTTTCTATCTGCTCAATCTTCAAATTCCAGTTTTTAGTTTCTATTACAACTCGATTTATCCTATACAAGGATTACATGTAGAAACCTACGAGAAACTTAAAGCTAGCTTTGACACACCAAAACATCAAATAAAAGTTAAACTGAAACACAATTTCCCCCTTTTTGGTGATGTCAAAACCACTTATCTAAAGTCAGGAAAAAGGACAATTCATGAATTGAATTTACAACAACAATACTCAGAAACAACTTTTCCTTATCCGACCTACTCTTTTTTATCTTTCCCTTGAATAGGAGAGATATTACTCGATAATAATAAAAAAATAGAGTGAGTTAGATTGTTGATCACACCGGAACACGTGAATTAAGCAAAGTTAAATTCATAAAAATAAAAGCGAGAGAGAGACAATGAGAATTTGTCTTCAATCCAATGTTAAGTTTTTCATTGAATGTGGAATATTACAAGTACATCGAAAACTAAAAACTAGAAAGCAAAAAGTTTCAAAAACTTAAGTTTTAAAAGCATATGAGGAGGTTGCTCTAATTATGAATAGGCTTAGGATGAGAAAGTTTTTGGGCCAACTCCATTAGAGCTCGCAACCGAGCTTCCCTCATCTTCTCTTCTGCTTCATCTCTTTCTCTCCTCTCTGCCTCCTCTGCTTCTCTCTTCTTCTTCTTTCTCCCTTCTTAGCTTCTCCTATTTCTTCCTTCTCCTTTTTTCTATCCTCTTCCATTTTTTTTTATAAAATCGAGAAGTGTTGCTACTTTTTGCTTTATGAAAGAGACAATTTCAGCAGTTTCAGGACAACCTTCTCCATACTCTTCCTTTTCAAGCTTCGCCGCAATCAGTTACAGTTTGGCATTCTCTATCGCTGTCTCCAACCTCCTTTGATATGCTGAAATTTGTCTGATCTTCTCAAATTCGGCAGCAATAATACTTTTGTAATCCTTAGGAGATGCAACTGGAGTCTTTGTAGTTTTCCTTCTTCTTCAGCTTTAGTAGGTGGGGGTGAAACTTGAGAAACTGGAGTTTCTGAAATTTTAGCTTCTGGAACTAGAGTTGCTGGGAGATAGAAAAAGTTTGCAGGAAGGAGTCTGTTAGTATCCCTTGAAGATTGAGTTTGAAGCCTGAATGCACGGATACACAATAGTTTATGCCTTGTCTCCTCCACAATCATTTTTTGACCTTCAGTTTGGCTGCTCCATTCCGTAGCTCAAACTTCCTCAGATCGCCAGAAGTTAAGCCCGAGCCGAGCTTGTATATTAGGTCTTTCTTTTTCATCCAGCTTGTGCTTCACCAAATCGAGTCTCCTCCATCTCCTAGACTCATCCTTTAGATCATAGGCTAGCATGGAGCCATCTTCTAGAATGTCAGGATATAAGAGCATTGACTCCTCTATGACCTTCTCCTCCTCCTTTTCTGAGATGTGCCGGAAGTGTCTTGAGTTCCAGAACTGGTGGATCAGAGCTGGAGCACGGCTGCCTCAGGTCCCCGTCGATCGACGAAGACCCTCTATCGATCGACGTGGCTTTTGCAGCAGCCTCGATCAACGATGCAGTGGCGTCGATCGATGGGAGCTTATTTTCCAGCCTTTCTGAGATGTTCTGGCTGTATCGATCAGGCAGTGGTTCTCTTTTGATTTCTCTTTCCCGAGTTATTTCCTCGAACAAGTCCAGCTCCATGACCAGATCCAAGATTTCCTTGGTTGCCTCGTCCAAATTTGTTGACTAGAACAGAGAGTGTTGCAAGCAATTTTCCAGGAAGTCTGGTTCGCTTTTGAGGGAGGTGAATGGAGAAGACATTACCGGGCTGAAGCAGTTGATCATGTGGCATTCTTCTGTGTAGCTTCCATCATGGTTCTTCTACATTGCCTTGTTGAATGAGAATGTCACCGACTCATTGTTCACTCTGAATGTGAGTTTTCATCTCGAATATCGATCAATGCTCCTCCGGTCTTCAGGAATGGTCTTCCAAGGATCAGGGGATGTTGCGATCCTCTTCCATATCGAGCACCACAAAATCGGCTGGGATAATGAAGTCTTTCACCTTCACCAGCACATCTTCCACAATGCTTTTCGGGTAAGTGACTGATCGATCGGCCATCTGAAGCAAGATTGTTGTGGGCTTGATACTTCCGATCTTCAACCACTTGAAGATTGACAACGGCATCAGGTTGATTGAAGCACCGGAATCGCAGAGGACTTTCCCAAAGGTCTCCCCTCCTATGATGCAGGAGATTGTGAAGGAGCCTGGGTCTTCCCTTTTGATCGGCATCTTCTTTTGGATGATAGCACTGCACTCTTCGAATTGGTTGACCGTCTCATGCTCTAAGAAGGGTCGTTTCTGAGAGACCATGTCTTTCAGGAACTTGATGTACCCGAGCATCTCTTGCAAGGCTTCGACCAATGGAATGTTGATGTGCACCTTCTTCATCATCTCTAGAAATCGTGCATACCTTTCGTTCATCTTGGCCTTGGCAAAACGCTGCGGAAATGGCAGAGGCGTTTTCTTCGGAGGTGGAGCATGGGAAGACGTCGATCGACGAGCATCCGAGTCGACCGACGGGGACTTTGCTGCTTCATCGATCAACGGAGACCTCGCGTTGGTCGACGGGACTTCGTCTGCGCTGACCTCTTCATCTTGCTCGATTTCTCCTTCATCCCGAGTATTTTTCCCTGCTTGTGTTGGCCCTTCATAAGACTTACCCCCTCGCAGAGTTATGGCGTTCACCTGATTCCTCTGGTTCTGGTTCTGGTTCTTGGGGTTGACTTGAGTGTTGCTCGGGAGTTGTCCCGGCTTGTGTTTCGTTCCAAGGGCATCGGCGATCTGGCTGATTTGATTCTCAATGATCTGCACATGCTTCTGTACCTGATCAACCTTGGTGTTCACGCCTGATATTTCTTGTTTGAGCTTGGATACAGTATCGGTGGAGCCTTCCATGAACTTAGCCAAAATTTCCTCGTGATTTGGCTTCTTCTTCTCCACTATCGACCCATCCTGTACGGCAAATCCTGGTTGTGGTTGCTCTGCAGCTTGAGGGTTTGCGTAGGAGAATCCAGGGTGATTCCTCGCGTGATTAAAGGTATAGGGCTGGTTATGCTGCTGATTGTGTTGCTGAAATCCTCCTCGGTAATTGTTTTGATAGCCGCCCCTTTGAATGAAATTTACCTCAACATTGTCCCCCTCAGTTGGAGCTTGTACCGCCTCGACAGCAGCGGCTGCTTTCTCTTGCTTTAGAGTCGCGAATTCTTCCTTTAGCTTTTTCAGTTCAGTTGCCAGATCAGGTTGTTCGGCGACTTTCTCCACTACTTTCTCGATTACTTTTACAGGCCGAGTTCTGCATGAGGACCACCTTTGAGTGCTGTTAGCCATCTTTTGGAAGAATTCCATGGCTTTCTTTCCGCTCTTCATCATGACGGAGTCTCCTAGTGTGGTGTCCACCAATTTGACGGTCTTTTCATTGAGCCTTTCGTAAAAGGCCTCTGCCTGTTCTCCTGGCGAAAAACCATGTCCGGGGCATGATCTCAGTAGCTCTTTGAATCGATCCCACATCTCACTGAAGCTTTCATCGGGTCGCCTGAGCGAACAACCGCATTTGGATGGCACTCTTGCTGACTCCTCCGATTTTGACAGTGTTGCAGAGCATCAGGAACTTATCCAGATGTGCATAAGGATCTTCAGTTGGTCTTCCTCCGAATTGGTTTTGCTGCACCATCAGCACCAATCCGGTCTTCAGTTCAAAATTATTTGCATTGATGCCAATCCTGAAGTCTGTTTCCTTGAACCGAGGTTTATACCGGTTCTGCATGGCCTCCTCTTCTTCCTCATCGTCAGACTCCCCTGGCGGATCCTGGTTGTCATTCTCTCCATTGTCAGGATTGTCATCGAACAGTGGGTTATGGCGAACATCCCTTCCATTCGGATTGTTCCTCTCGAGGTCTCTCTCCAGGTTGAACTGTTGGATCTGTGCCCTCATAGCTTGAACTTCTTGGAGAAGCACAGCTTGCGCCTCTGCAGTTAGCATTGGTGGTTGCGGTTGAATAATTGGTGGTTGTTCGTCCATTGCTTGACTGCTTGAGCCATCCTGAGCACACTTATTCTTTCCGATCTTTCTGCAAGTGGCTTCAATATCCGGGTGATAATATAGCGGGTCTTTTCCTATGGCTCGCATACTCATGCACTACCTGTACAGCAAAGGAGGCAGTGAAGTAAGATTGAAAATAAACGGAACGAACTGAAATACGAAAAAACTGAAAGTCAGAAAACAACTATGGCGTCGATCGACGAGAATAAGCGTCGATCGACGAGGAAGAAAATATGGCGTCGATTGACGTGAATTACGAAAAAATACGAAAATTACAGCCTAAATCAGTACTTTAATCACAGATTTAATCGACGGCGCCAAAATTTGATCGGTAAATTATTTAACAGCGACTTAGCAAAGCTAATAATATAGCGGCAAATGAAAATTATCGATCCCACAGGGAATGAAATGACAAAAAATCCTAAATACTAAATCAGACGTTCTTAAAATACTGTTTAGGAAAAGCAAAGTTTTGGGTATTGGTGGTTTTGCAAATCATAATTCTTGCGAGTAAAAAGTGAACAGTAATTTAAAATACTTTGGATAAAAACGATTATGAGAAATACAGATTCTAGGAATATCTCCTTATCAACTATAACTTGAATGAATAAATTGATTATTTCCCAATTTTAATTCCTCTTCGTAGTGAAACATCAGAAAAGTATTACGAACTTCTTTGTTGGACAATTCGTAAAGTAGATTAATCAATTACCTATCTCCGCTCGGTCTCAAGATAAATTAACTAACTCCCAAGATCTACAGATTTATCCCTACAATCAATCTCCTTCAGTTACGACAAGAAATCATATTATATTGTGAAAATCTCTTTCGATTGAAAACTATGACAGATACGTCTCAAGTAATCAACTAGTTAATCCTAAGATGTGGCCAACAAACTCAAGATTATGAAATAAACTCAGATTTCAAAAACTACGAAGGGAAAGGGAAAATAATGAAATTAATCAAAACATTTGTACATTGATAATTCAAACCCTAGAATCTGAGGAAGAGATTAGTTACACATATTCAAAATAATGTTCATCATAGAAGAATAAAACCTGAATTGCATAAAAATCGGAATCCGAAAATAATCCCACAGAACTCTATCTTCAAACATAAACTTCAAAGACCTTGGGAATCTCTAATCGATCTTCAATACTAAAATCTTGTAACTATTCTAATGTCTTTTCTTTTTTCAAAAAATGAATTTACATGGCTTTATATAATAGTGGAGAATGTATCATACAATATCTAGGTGTAGATATGTCTTTATCTTCAAAACAGATGCAGACTAGAATTCCCGAACTCGCGTCGATCGTGGGAGATTGGCGTCGATCGACGCTTGTGAAGTACCCTCGTCGATTGACGTCTTGATCGACGTGAAGTGGCATCGATCGATGTGGTTGCTGCCTCCATCGATCTTCTCTTTTCTTCCTTCGTCGATCGCTCCTTCTTCAATCTCCTCGTCGATCGACGAGACATCCTCATCGATCGACGTGGACCTGAAACTGGAAATCCAACTCCTCTCTGTTTGTGACTAAAAACCTGCATGATTCATCAAACACAACATTACGGGTACAAAAGCCAATTCATGCACGAAAACAAGTACAAAAATAATCTTTACACCACACAATTAGTCAAAGAACAACCAGATAAGATGGTGAAAATCCTAACTTATCAACTCCCCCAAACTTAAACCATTGATCGTCCTCGATCAATTCACAGAAAAGAAATCTAATCAAATGCAGATACAAGTGTGCAATGCCTCACAAGCTTCTTTTGCAATCTAAGTATCACATATTCACATATACCATGCAATCCTAACAAATTCTAATTGTTAAATTATTGAGGAGGAACCTCACCGGGAAGTGTTTGCACTCATCACGCGATCTAGTAAAAAGGCTTTGAAATTCACACATTCAAAGTTTTAATTTACCTCACCATAGGTTTGATAAATTTCTCATCTCTCCACTGCTTGTTAGTGTGGTTTTTCAGGGAATCAGAAAGGTCTTGATTTGGTTGTAATGTGGGTTACCTAAGAGTTAGGATATTTTTGGCTAAGTGACTCAAAATATTTCATTCAAACACCAAGTCTTAGCATATCTTGCCCACATGATTTTTTCTCATCTAACACACAATCTTGTTCCTTCTCTTTTGTAATTTTCAGGGTTCGAAATTTATTTTGGCTTTTGTGAACTACACATATGAAGTTTTTCTTCTGAAATTTTTTTTTCTCTTCTCTTTTCATTCATATTCACCAATGTTCACTCATTTTTTTAAAAAAAAATTTACACTCAGGAACCCTTTATTTTGCACACAACCTCATATCACAATCCCACAGTTTTCATCCTCCAATAAATCACAGTTTCTAGTTCATCAACCCTCCTAAAGAAAGAAAAAATTTTCAAGGCTCAAAGGGGTTGCAAGTGAAAATTAAAAGCGAGTGTATGGGAGATGGGGTACGAAAGAACAACCTCAAGAGAGAAATTCATCAAATTCTAGGAAGTAAATCTAATGACTTTGTCACTCATCAAACGAAAAGATGGCACAATTTCTCACAAGGAAGAAATTTTCGTTACTCCTCAACAATTACCCAATTCTGAACAGTTATCATGCAAAAATATATATTTCAAAGATCAACTTATCAAGCAAAGCAGCTCCTATCATCGGCTACTCTATCACATGGATTATCATCTTAATCAGCAAATATCTCAATTATCAATCAACAATTTAATTCCAAGGGAAGACAAGTATTCAATTCCAACACCAACATAATCAAAAGTAGTTCCGACTGTCCTATGTTTAAAAGCTCCTAAAACAATACTCAAGACTATTCAACTCAGAACAAGTACCACAAATCAAGAGTTCAAAACTTATTCAACACAGAACAAGTATCACAAATCAAGAGTTCAAAAATACTAATTTTGAGTAAAAAGCCTTGCAGAGAGCAATTGTTCACACTGAAGATGTGGGCTAAGATGTGGCCAACAAACTCAAGATTATGAATTAAACTCAGATTTCACAAACTACGAAGGGAAAGGGAAAATAATGCAATTAATCAAAACATGCGTACATTGATAATTCAAACCCTAGAATCTGAGGAAGAAATTAGTTACACATATTCAAAACAATGTTCATCATAGAAGAATAAAACCTGAATTGCATAAAAATCGGAATCCAAAAATAATCCCACAGAACTCTGTCTTCAAACATAAACTTGAAAAAACTTGGGAATCTCTAATCGATCTTCAATACTAAAATCTTGGAACTATTCTAATGTCTTTTCTTTTTTCAAAAAACGAATTTACATGGCTTTATATAATAGTGGAGAATGTATCATACAATATCTAGGTGTAGATATGTCTTTATCTTCAAAACAGATGCAGACTAGGATTCCCGAACTCGCGTCGATCGTGGGAGATTAGCGTCGATCGACGCTGGTGAAGTACCCTCATCGATCGACGTGAAGTGGCGTCGATCGACGTGGTTGCTGCCTCCATCGATCTTCTCTTTTCTTCCTTCGTCCATCGTTCCTTCTTCAATCTCCTCGTCGATCGACGAGACATCCTCGTCGATCGACGTGGACCTGAAACTGGAAATCCAACTCCTCTCTATTTGTGACTAAAAACCTGCATGATTCATCAAACACAACATTACGGGTACAAAAGCAAATTCATGCACGAAAACAAGTTCAAAAAAAATCTTTACACCACACAATTAGTCAAAGAACAACCAGATAAGTTGGTGAAAATCCTAACTTATCAGCAACCTCCTTTGCTGGTGAAGCTGGTGCAGATCTCTCATTATTGTGGAAGGACTTCCTTGGCTTCCATCTTCCAACATCTTTCTTAGCAAAATATGCTAAGTCCTACGAGTTTACAACGTTTGTTGATGAAGTTTGAGCCACAGCTGCTTCGTTCTTTTTGGATCGCTATATGATAAACTCGTGAGCTTTAAGTTGAGCGAATACCTCAGATGTAGACATTTGGCTGAGGTCTTTCTCACTCAGACTCGTCGTCTTCACGAATTAATCACTCCTTAGAAAGAGTTTGGAAATGATCTTACTATTCCTTTCCCCATTGTCATTAGTCTTTCCCAAGTTCTTGAGCTCTCCCTCAATGGTATTGAATCTTTCTTCCATCTCATTAATGGTTTCACCTGGAAGCATTGAGAAAGATTCATACTTGTCGACGGCTACCTGGAGCTTATTTCTCTTCATATGTTATGTCTCCTAGGAGGATGCGCACACATAGTCCCACATCTCCTTAGTCGTGTCGAAGTCTAGAGCTTTATCTGCCATCAACGGAGCAGACAGTCAAGGATCAACCTCTTTGCGAGATACTCCAGCTGAGCTCTCTTCTTATCTTCGACCGTCCATTCATCGACCATCTTCTCGACCATTTGAGGTGGTCTCGGTTGCCCCTCAGCAGGTGGTCCGATGAAAGTATTGACCTGCATTATCCTAATGGGCCCCT
The DNA here is from genome assembly GCA_026898455.1 of Plectranthus barbatus. Lineage (NCBI taxonomy): Eukaryota > Viridiplantae > Streptophyta > Magnoliopsida > Lamiales > Lamiaceae > Plectranthus > Plectranthus barbatus. The sequence goes on from JAPKLW010000201.1 coordinate 49,530, forward strand.
TTGAAAGAACGTCCACCATCTTCGGATGAATACTTTGAAGTGGATGGTGGCCAACTTCTGCCATGACTTGAACTTCTCCTTGTTATACTTTGGGAGCATATGATTCATCTTGGCAGACTAGATGTTCCTGAGCTAAACAAAAGAACAGTGCAATGAAAATACAGATCTGATCAAAAGCGACTCAGAAGCAGCCGGTCTGTTACAACAACCTCGCTCTGATACCACTTGTTGGTCCCTGATCAGAGTCGTTGTTAAAGCAGCGGAAAACCTATTTAACAAATGCAGCGGAAGATTTCAAGTTATCTTGCACTTAGTTCCTCTTCAAAAGTTTAGCTTAAGGTTGGAGTTACGTTTGTTTCAGATATAAATTAACAACTTGAGGTTGCTAGCTTTTAAATCAAACATAGAAACAATAGAACAATAACAAAGACACACGATTTATATGAAAGTACAAGGATTCGTCGTTCACTTGTAGCAGGTGGTGAGCTTTCGAGCCAGCCACTACAAAGCTATCCTCCGTCACTTCCATCTTTCGACAGCTGCGGCTAAGTTATGGGCGCACCTTCATAAAATTTAACCTTGCTGTAATGGAAGCTTTTAAAGTTCCTTCCTGAACTCTCCCGGGGGTTGTGGCAACAGCTCGTCCTAGTCAATCTCTTTTCAGAGACATGACTGCTAGATGCTTCCTAGGATGGAAGTTATCCCAATGATTGATCCTTGAACAAAGTCAAGGAATCTCCTCTTGAATGTAGTGTTAGATATTCAATGTGGGACACTACTGTTGAGAGCTTAAGATTCTTCTTGTCTCTTTAATGTGCTCTCAACTGACTACTTTCTCTTTGTTTCGCTTGTCAAAGGTATCTCTCAATAATTGCCTTTGCGAATGTGTTTGTAGTTGTTGTTTTCGTAGTAGTCGTAGTCTTCTCTTGTTTTGGAGTTGTCTTTAATATCTAGAGATTCAAACTTTGAATCTCTAGACCCGTTAGACACAACGTTCACCTTGTCCAATAGAGTAGCTACTTTTTCCGTCCTTTCTGGCGTGGTACAGTGCTTTTCCACCTACTTTGGGAAAGCTTTTCTTCCTTGGTTGTACCTTTTTCAGAAAGGTAATCTTAGCAGGCGTTGCTGGATATTTCCTTGCTTAGCAATATCTTGGAGAATGCTGGGAACAATCTGCTAAGTCGTAGACCTTTGCTGAGCTCTTCTAGCAATCTGCTCTTTGTATCCAACTGTTGATTCCTCAGCAGTTGTGTATTCAGCACTTGGTCTTGATTCCTGATAGCTACTGCTTCTAGCAATCTCCTGAGTATAAGCGAATGTTGACTCCTTCAGTATTCTGCTGTCTCCTTACTTCTGACTGCTGATCAAGTATACCTACCAGTCGTTTCCTTCAGCATATGACTACTAATGCCTTAGCAGTCATTCTTCTCAGCATTTGACTACTAACTCCTTAGCAGTCATTCTGTCTGCTGATGACTTCTAGCAGCCAACATCTTCTTGACTGCAAAGAACTCTCCTAGCATCCAGAATTTCCAAAGTTGCTTGGAATCTAATTTCCTTCGTTCTGATTGTTGAATCCTTCAGCAATCTTCCACAAGCACTTCTAATCCATTACAACTCGATAAATAGCCTAAACAGGACTTTACAAATGAGTTGCTAGACTATTCTAGACTTCAGCAATGATCGACCAAACTAACTAAGTCTTAGATTCAACAAAACTTTTACAATTTGATCTAAAGGGAGATTTACTACAGAAATCATGGAATAATTCCCAACACACCACAGTGAACCGCATTTTCTATATGATAATAGACGATGCGACGCATCGTCTTGTCTATATGTTAATAGACAAAGTGGTGTCTCGCGTCGTCTATTAACATATAGACAATGCGGATCTTTGCATTGTCTATTAACATATAGACAACACAGAGCTTCGCGATGTCTATATGTTAGTAGACGATGTGATGGACCACATCGTCTATTAGCATTTCCAAATAGACTACATATAAATAGACAACGTAGAAATTTTTAATAGACTACGCGATTTCTGCATTTTCTATTAGCTTTTTTGTTGTTATGATCCAACCGTTCGAGTGCCCCAACCGACTCTTCTGGACGTCTTACCATCGCTGGCGTTCCGAAAGTACACATGCCGACGTTCACCGGGGTCTTGAGAAAAAGCATATCGATGAATCAATTGGTCATGGAGGTATGGTCTCCATTTCTAAGAAGAAGAAACCTGATGAACTCACATTCGCACAGAAGAGGGCAGTCCATGTGCAAAAGGATAAAATCCTATATGAGCCACTATGCGCGAGTCACTTTTCTTCCTGAATTATCAATCGGCTCAAGAGTGAAGACCTGATGAAATATATGACTGCGGAACCCCTAAAATTCAAGTCGTACATTGTCACTGAATTCTATGCCAGCTCTGTGATCGGGGATATGGAGAATTTTTACTACCAGTGTGCTAGGCACCAAAATTGTGGTAAGCCTTGAAGTACTGGCTGCTAGATATGGTTTGAGGAATGATGGAAAACATGTCGCTTCCTATAAAGTTGAGGATCGCGAGGAGATGAAGCAGAGGTGGTTGTAGTGGAAGAAAGAAAATTTTGCTGAGAAAACTTGGAAGGTTGCCACACCCATGAAAACTCTCACTGACTCATACAAGGACCTGGCTATCATTGTAATAAGGATGTTGATGTGTGAAGCTGGCTCAAACTCAGCGCTCAGTGCTAAAAAGTTTGTTGTGAAGATTGCAATCGATGACCAAATTTGAGGAAATTGGGGACAATTTATTTACTGCAAATTGTTAGAGCATGTCTACAAGAATTTGGATATCAAGAAGGATCACGTCTTCACCCAAGACCTTTAGTTTTTGCATTAAAATTTGTCATTTTATTGAGGGGTACATCCCCTAGGAGAAGCTCGACAGAGGAGAAAATTTGTTGTCCACCGACTACATGCTAGTTACCAAAAAACGTCAACCCCCAATGGACACTAAGTGTCAGAGGTATCAGAAGGGAAATAGCAATGTTGATCCCAATGACCCAGTATTTGACGAGGAAGACCATGACGAAGGAGAGTGCATTCCATTGTCCGCTATTCCATTGGCAGCAGAGGTGATTGAAGAAGAAAGGAACAAGGGTGAGACAGAAGCCTTATTTAAAGAAATGGAGAGTCTGCCGGAGTTTACCATGTTGGATCCAATGATGAAGCTACCCACAAAGAAGAGAACACCAGTTAACCCCCATCAGAGGAAGAAACATAAGATAGTTGTTGCTGGGGGGAAGCCATAAAGAAGGGTGGGGATGATCTTTTTTTAGGAAGCTCAGTTCAGGTTCAGATGCCCATTTTTGATACAACCCTCCCAATACCCGATATTTCCTCAACTCCACATGACCCTATTGTTGGTACAACTACGAAGAAAGCAAAACAAAAACTATTCACGAGCAAGTAGCAAGGAAGAAGGCTCGACAGGAGAAGGAAATGAAGAAGCTCTAGGAACTGAAAAATCTTAAGAAAACAATGCAGGAGATCACGTTCCAACAGAGGGATTCTAATTTCTAGCAGGTTAAGGCACCTTCTTAAATGGATGCTGAGAAAAAGAGACATAAGTTTACAACAAAGGAGAAAGCTGTTGAGATAGAGGCTTCTACTGAGCAAGTTGTTGAGAAAGTGAAAGCTGACAAGGGAAAGGGAAAGATGGTTGCTGAAGAAGAAGTCGTCCAAAACCCCAATGATGTATTTGACGAGGAGTTTTCCAAAAATGCTGAGGGCAGGGGCATTCAATGATCATCCTTAGCGCCTGTAGGTGGGACTGGTGGTACAGTGATTGCTAAGAAGACTCCCACGCAAGGGGAAGAGAGTGCTACGACTCAAATCGAACAACCTACCACTTCGCAAGAGGGAAGTGGTGGTGCTGGTGGTGAAGATTTTGTTGCTAGGCAAGCTACCGCGCAAGGAGATGGTAGTTCTGCTCAGGATGCTCAGGTTGCCGAAGTTGCTAAAGAACAGGCTATTGTGCAAGGGGAAAGTTGTAATGCTGAGAAGGATATAGTTGCTGAGAAACAGCCGGTTGTGCAAGGTGGAGACCGTGTTGTTGAAATTTTAGATAAAAAGAATATTTTGCAGGAAGGAGGCAAGGATAGTGTTGAATCTGAAGGAGTGGATAAGGCAGCAGCGCAAGGGAATGCTTACCTTGAAAAGATGGATGCTAAAAAATCCAGAGATGTAGAGATGAAGAGCTTGCTGACCTTGCAAACAAGGATGCTGAGCTAAAGGATGCTGAACAACCAGCAGATGCTAAGATTGCTAAGGAAACTAAAGCCAAATCCAATGAAGCATAGGATATCTTAAGTGCATCTCCGATAATGTTCTTGGCATCGTCTTGTCTGAAGATCTGCAGGGAAATCTAGCAAAAACAGGACTGGCTCTAAAAATCGTTGATGATTCTCAACAATGGGCAACCATCCCGGAAGAATTGGCGAGTGATTTAAAAAAGGAGGTACAGGAGAGGAACGAGAAATACCTCAGAGCCCTAGGACTTGATCCAACCAAAGTCCCAAGATGGGCCAAAGTTGTGAATTTTTCCACACTGCTGAAGGAAACCATAGATTCCCTATGGCAGAGACGTGCAGTTGCTCCTTCGTCCCCCAAAGTCTTTGGTATCTCATTTGATTCTATTCAAAGTGATGGGGAGGAAGTTGATATAATTGGAGATTCAGAAGTTACTGAGGGAGCTTTGGTGGTTGCTGAAGGGGAGACGACTTTGAGTGCAAATATATTGAGAGTGTCACTGGATGGACCACCACATAGCCAATTCAAAGCTAAAATGGTGTCTACCAGTGACAATAGGAGAAGAAGAAAATGCTAATCTTATCCCGTGGGCGAAGGATGTTTTGCACATTCATTGATGCTCAATGGGCCGAGGAGTTTGAGTCTACTTTTGCTGCAGAATTCGAAGGTGATACTGATTAGCTTGATTTTCTTAAGACTGAAATCCAGAGGTGGAGATTCTTTGATTTCGCTACCCATGAGCTACACTACAAGGATCGATCTATAATGATAGCTCGCATGGGTTTGATTTACTGGCGAAGTGAAGAAGATTGTCCCAATGATTCGATGGATCAAACATACAAGAGGTAATATACAGAAAGCAGGCAGTAGAACGCCTAAGGAAGATCAAGAGGCACCGTGCTGCATTGGGAGATAATTCTTTACTACCATCAAAGTATGCATTGGTTGCTGGGCCTTCTACTTTGGCGATAGTGCTGAGGTCTCCCGCGACAAGGAAGCAGGCTGCTGAGTTGCTGGCCAGATTAGGTAAAGAAAAATCTGATTGGAAGAAAGCTGAGGAGGATCAAAAGATGAAGGAATTCCGAGCCTGTCCACTGAATACTTTGGCATGCCTTCTTACACGTATGGTCGTATATGAACCTAGGCTGGAATCTCCCACTCCAGATGCTAAAGCTGAACAATCTTCTGAGAAAGTTGCTGAAGAATGTGAGCCTGTGGAGAACGAATCTGCTGAGCAGTCTTAGGAGATAGCGTAGTCTAGAGAAATTCCATCGACTTCCATCTAAGTGATTACACCTGTGGCATTCCCAGTCATAACTATCGAGCCTTTGAGCTCAAGCACATTTCATAGGAATATCCAGATGTACATTGATGCAATCGCAGAAGCGAAAGTTGAAGCTAAGGTTGGAAAAGCCAAAGAAGAACTATGCTCATCGTTGAATGAAGACATCACATCTTTCTCCTCTGACCTTTTTGTTGCAGTCAAAGAGGGGGAAGATCGAAGGATGGCTGAAGAAGCTGAAAGGCTCAAAGAAGAAGAAGAAAGATGAATTCGCCTAGAAGCTCGCCAGAAGTTGGAGGAATATCTGAGGAGACAACAAGAAGAAGAAGTTTTGGTATGGCTCATTTATTAAAAAAGAAGGAGGCAGGCAGATGTCTGCGAGCGGAGCGGTACAAGGTATTTATGTAATTTTATACCTTGTATGGTTTTAGTATAAATACATGATGTATTGATGTATTTGTATTATTCGAGTTAATAAAATCGATTGCTCTGCCGTGGACGTAGGCACATTACCGAACCACGTAAATCTTGTGTTATTTATTTTCTTGTCTTTAATTCGTATGTCATATTGTCATCGTTACACAACAATTGGTATCTAGACCATGGTTGATTCGGCGACGATGATGGCAGGAGGATCAAAATTCAAGATTTCAAAATTTGATGGTCATGGCAATTTTGGATTGTGGCAGACGAGGGTAAAGGATTTGTTGGCGCAATAAGGGATTTTGAAAGCGCTGCGCACGGAGAAGCTTGCGACAATGGATGATGAGGATTGGCATGATCTGCAGGAACGGGCGGTCGAGACAATTCAGTTGTGCCTTGCAGATGAAGTTATGTATCACGTCATGCATCTCAAATCTCCGGGAGAAATTTGGAAGAAACTAGAATCACAGTTCATGTCAAAAACCCTAGCGAATAAACTCTATCTGAAGTAAAGGTTATACGGGCTGAAGATGCAGGAGGGGACCGATCTAGTGCTTGTGAATATCTTCAATCAGGTTATCACGAATTTGGCTTCACTCGAAGTCAAGATTGAGGATGAAGACAATGAGATGATTTTTTTGTGTTTGTTACCTCCTTCATACGAAAATATGGTGACTACCCTTACATATGGGAAAGAAACAATCAAGGTGGTGGAGATTACTTCAACGTTGCTGGCTCACAACCAGCGGAAACAAAAATATGGAGAATCATCATCTAGTGATAGTTTTTATATTAAGGATAACCAAGATCGTGGAAGAAGACAGGCGAGGAATAATTCAGGAAAATGGAGTTTCATATCCAAGTCGAGGGATAAATCGTAGGGGAAGAAATCAATAACGTGTTTTAAGTGCTGGGAACGAGGGCACTGGAAACGAGATTATCCAAAGTGGAAGAAATAGACTGCGCAGTATGCTGATGCTTGGATTCTCGATTCTGGATGTTCATATCATGTAACGCCTAACAGAGAATGGTTTGCTACTTATAAACAAAGTAACTCGGGTTCTGTTTTCCTTGGTGATGATAGATGCTGCAGTATTGTCACTATTGGTGATGTCAAAATAAGAAGGTATGATGGGACTGTTAGGACATTATGTGATGTCAAGCATATCCCTTATTTGAAAAAGAATTGGATTTATTGGGGTACTCTGCACAAAAATGGTGTTCTTATGAAGGCTAATGAAGATGGGAAACCATCAAGATAGTTTAAGGTGCATTGATTGTGATGAAAGGGAGAATCATTGCAGGGAACATTGACAAACTGTTGGGAAGTACAGTTGTAGGTGGAGTTCATTCAGTGGAGTCGTGTGAGGATAACACGAAATTTTGGCACATGCGTCTTGGACATCTCAGTGAACATGGCATGACTGAACTGCATAAGAGGGGGCTTCTGGATGGTGTTAAAACATGCAAACACAATTTCTGCAAGTTTGCCTTCTTGGAAATAAGACAAAAGTCAGTTTCAAGATTGGGAAGAAGAAGATAAAAGGAATTTTGGATTATATACATTCAGATGTATGGGGCCCTGCTAGATGTACTATGTGACCTTTATTGATGATTTTTCGAAGAAGGTTTGGGTGTATTTCATGAACCAGAAATATGAATTTTTTGCTAAATTCATGTTGTGGAAGGTTGAGGTGGAGAACCAGACGGGTAGGAAAATCAAGTATTTAAGGTCTGATAATCGTACTGAGTACACAGATTTACAGTTTCAGGAGTTTTGTGAAGTGCATGGGATTCAAAGGCACTTTACAATGCGTAAAACACCACAACAGAATGGTGTTTCTAAGAGGATGAATAGGACACTGGCTAAAAGGACAATGTGTTTGAGGCTGAATCTAAGATTGCCGAAGAGTTTCTAGGCAGAAGCTGTTAGTATGGCTTGTTATCTGATTAACAGATTACCACGTGCATCCCTGGATGGCAAGATTGCAGAAGAAGTATGGACATGTAATGATGTTAGTTTTGATCACTTGAAGATTTTTGGTTGTCTTACTTATGTTTATATTCCTGCTGATGAGAGGTCAAAACTTGATGCAAAATCCAAGAAGTGCATTTTTTGGGCTATAAGAAAGGTGTAAAGGGATACAAGTTTTGGGATCCGGTTGAGAAGAAGATGGTGATCAGTAGAGATGCAGTGTATGATGAACAGTCTATGTTGGGATCAGATGAAGATAAGGTGCAAGTGGAGTTAGAACATGTTCCAGCAGTTCATAGAGCTACAAATTAGCTCGAGATAGAGTGAGGCATACCAATATACAAGCTCCAGTCAGGTTTGGTTATGAGGATATTGTGGCATTTGCTCTTACTGTCAGTAGTGTGGATCCTTGTACCTTTAAGGAAATTGTTTCTTTTGAGAATAAAGATAGGTGGAAGGTTGTCATGGAAGAAGAGATGAATTCTGTGCATAAGAATCAGACATGGGAGCTGGATGTCTTTCCGGAGGGGAAGAAGGCTATTGGGTGTAGGTGGATTTACACAAGGAAGTCATCAGTATCAGAAAAATGAGGGGAAAGGTTCAAGGCTCGATTAGTGGCCAAAGGATACTCGCAGAAGAAGGGGATTGACTATGATGAGACATTCTCTCCTGTGGTTAGACATACTTTGATTAGGGATGTACATGCATTGGTGGCCAGTCGGGATTTGCATTTGGAGCAGATGGATGTGAAGACTGCTTTCTTGCATGGTGATCTCGTGGAGTCTATTTACATGCAGCAGCCAAAGGGAAAGTTCAACCAGGGAAGGAGCATTTATTTTGCAGGTTGAAGAAATCCTTGTATGGCTTGAAGCAAGCATCTAGGCAATGGAATATATGATTTCATTCATATATGATGAAGATTGGCTACAAGCATTGTGAGTTTGATTGATGTGTTTATACTAAGAGCCTTGATGATGGTTCTTTTATTTTTCTGTTACTTTACATTGATGACATGCTTATTGCTGCTAAGAGTATGCGTGATATTGTTGATCTGAAAAAACCTATTGAGTTAGGAATTTGAGATGAAGGATTTAGAGGCTGCAAAGAAGATTCTTGGGATGGAGATTCACAGAGATAGGGGATCAAAGAAGTTGTGGTTATCTCATAAAGGTTATGTGGAGAAGGTGTTGTAGAGGTTTGGGATGGATATAGCAAAATCGTTGAACACTCCATTGGCAAACCACTTCAAGCTGTCTTTTGATCAGTGTCTTGAGTTGGAAAAGGAGACTCAGGATATGGTGGAGATAACTTATGCTAGCACTGTTGGATGTTGGATGTATGTCATGGTATGTACTCGTCATGATTTAGCCCATGTTGTTGGTCAAGTTTGCAAGTATATGTCTAGACCGGGTAAACAACATTGGGAGGTAGTCAAATGGATTTTTAGATATTTGAAGGGTACAACGGGCATGATATTGTGTTTGGAGATCAGCGGAGGGATCCCTTGGTTGTAGGATATGTGGATTCTGATTATGCTCGGGACTTGTATTAGAGGAGCTCTACGACTGGGTATGTTTTTACTTTTAGTGGAGGGCCTATTTGTTTGAGGTCGACTACTCAGCCTATAGTTGCTCTATCTACAACTGAAGCTGAATACAGTGCTTCATCAAAAGAAGCAGTGTAGCTTGATGGATTGGTTAGAGAGTTGGGTATTCAGCAAGGTGGAGTTCTATTGCATTGTGACAGTTAGAGTGCCATTTATTTGGCTAAGAATCAAGTATATCATGCTAGGATGAAGCATATTGATGTGAGGTTCCATAAGATCAGGGAATGGATTGCTTCTGGTGATATTCAGTTGGAGAAGGTTCATACTGAAGAGAATGTTGCTGATATGTTTACTAAGGCTGTTACTTCTGAAAAATTCAAGCATTTCTTGGATTTGTTGAATGTTTCTGCATGCTAGAGTTGCATGGTACCCCCGGCCTGCTTGGTGTGTCTCGTAGAGGTGCTCGCTATTGTGTTCTCCTAAGGAGGTGATATATTCGCTAAGGTGGAGATTTGTTGGTATGACTCATATATTGACAAAGGAAGGAGGCAGGCAGATGCCTGCGAGTGGAGCGGTGTATTGATGTATTTTTATTATTCGAGATAATAAAATCGAGTGCTCCACCGTGGACGTAGGCACATTGCCAAACCACGTAAATCCTGTGTTATTTACTTTCTTGTCTTTAATTCGTATGCCATATTGTGATCGTTTCACAACAAGAACAAAAGGAGGAATGGAGGAAGAAGGAAGAAGGAAGAGCGGGAGAGAATAAAGAGGGAGGAGCGAGATGTTTTGGTGGATAGGTTCATAATGATCACTGCTCAATCTATCAACAATCTCACTAAACCCACCGACTCTCCAAGCTCGAGGAATGCTGATTCAGACTCCTCCGCAACCAAGCAGTAATTCTTCATTTTCTCGAAATTATCAAAAGTTTTTGTTCCTTGTACTCATTTGCTGAAATTCTTAATGGAAACTTTCCTAGATTGATGACAACAACTCATTGTCTAAATCTTGTCTTATTTGCTTAGTTGAACTTACACATTTTGTGTAATCAACAAATTGCATGTGGACTGCTGAGAATGTGTGTGTATTCGATTTGTGTATTGCTCTACCTTATGTGTGAATGCTGCTTGTGCTTATTTGCTTGCTGAACTTCTAGTAACTCATTAAGCCATTCACTTATGCTAATTCTTTTATCGAGCAATAACCCTTCATATTTTAAGGGGGAATTTTTCGAACACTTGTTGAGTCTAAGGGAGTCGACATACCGAGTTAGATTGCTAGATATATTTTGTAAACTCAGGAGTCTTCTTTCCCATGATCAGTAAGTTAGATTTAGGGCTTTGATCACACAAAAAAGGGGAAAATTGTTGGGAATATTGTACTCTTTTAGATCTTATAATTATTTGTATTGGTTTTAGTGCATCAAAGCTAGGTTATTAGTCTTTATCAACTTAGAAATGTGTTGAAATTGTAAAAATTCTGTATAGGATGATTATGATCGAGTTGTAATAGTGTTAGAAGAAGGTCGCTGATGTTTGATAAAGGAGTGAGCAAAGTCCGATAATTTTGCTGAAGGATTTAGCAAAATATGTAAAGATAAAGATGCTAACAAACACCAGAAGATTGCTGAGTAACGACTTCAGCAGAGCATTCTGATAGCATCCAACAAGCATCTGAAGCAGTCGAATCAGAGGATCTTTAGTTTCAAGAGTTTAAGGAATCTCCTGAATCAAAAAGCTAATTTATCAAGAGAAAAAAGGGGATTTCGAGAATTAATTAAAATATTCGTTCTGACAAGTCGGCGAAATAAGGAAAGAGCCAATCAAATGACAAAGAGACTTGAAACGTCTCTGTGCATTTTCGAAAAGGAAGAAATGGTGGTGGTTCGACAACATGTGTCTAACGGATAAAACATTCAAAAATTTAAGATTCATTCTCTGTCTATAAATAGAAAAATTCACAGAGAAGAAAATAGTTCGACGATTACGCAAAAATACGCATATACTATGCCGAATTCAAATTTGATCAAGAACCAATCGAGGCTTTGCTAAAGCTGCCCGTGTTAATCACGAGACCTTCTTTATGTCTAAGAAAGAACTTAACAATCATCTTGATTTGCAAGATTGACTATTACGGGCAACTACTACAATATGGAGAAGTTCAAGGAAGAACTATAAAAATCCTAATCCAGCATTCGAAGAGGCTGCAAGGTGTGTCCTCACTCCAAGATTGTTGAGAAGATTGATATCAAGGGTGCTTGAAGGTGCGCTGTGACCAGATAGAGGAGCTGCTTGCAATTAGAGATCAAGTCCTACCTGTTGTATTCAATCTTAGTGAATTCCAGTCAACAGACTGTAGAGTGGACGTAGAACATTTGTTCGAACCACTATAACCTTTTTGTTATTTACTGTTTCATTGCTTTAGTTACTTGTTGATTTAGAACTCAACATTCTAAGTGGTGGTGTATAATCTGCAATAAAGTTAAATCATTCACGAGCTTATAATTACATTTTATAAGAACTTGCTAAGTCGAGACCTTAGCAAGATAAGTGCAAGATAATAATATTCCGCTGCATTAATCATTATTATGATCGTGGACCAATATTTCGTTTGAAAGATAATTAAATTACTTAGTTTGATCTTAGATATATGAAAAATAATTTAATTTTATTGAGATATAACTATTCAAAACTAAATAATAATTTGTGATGGAGATAACAAGAAGAGAGAATACTTAATAGAAAAATCAAGACAAATTCATCACACAATAACATACTTCTTCCGTCCAGTTTAAGATGTCTCATTTATTTTTTGCACAATTACCAATGTTTGTAAGTATAATGAATTTTATATTTAATTTATTGGTGAATGTTAAAACACACCAAAAAAAATAGCACAATTTAGACAGGACAAAAGTATTAAATATCAAGCAACAACATGTTAAAAATCAAGCGACACGATTAAAGCATTAAACAAATAACATACAATGATCAAATAATAGCCATAAATAAAAATGATGAGCGTACCGCGTACGTACACTTTCCGCTGATTAAAGATTTTTATAATTAAAAAATTACAATCAATCTTAACAATTCTTACATATAATGAATAAAATTTATTCTTATTTCTAATGGAAATTTTTTTTTCAAATGATCAATTTATTTTTTTATTTTATGATTATTTATATATTAATATTTATATAAAAATTATGCAAATCAATAAAATAATATGTATAAATTTGGAATACCCAAAGACGTTTTTGTCCATAATATATAAACTATTTCTTTATGTATGGTTTATCGAACAATAATTAACTTTCATGGTCCATATAAAGTTTAGTGCTTCTTTCAAATTCTCCTAAAATTTTCTCCAATGCTTATTTAATAATCTAGAGTTTCACTTTTAGAATAATATTTTATATAAATAACATAAATATGTTGTTAAACTGTCACCAAATTATTATTTTATATATAAAGATTGTAATATCATTTTATGTTATCTACAAAATGATTGTAGATATCGATTATATAAAATATATTATTGATGATAAATCTAAATATTTTTCAAATGAAATGAAACGTAGATGACACCTAAATAGGAAAAACTAGTCAAAATATCACCAATTATTAATGTTTAGGGGATTTTATCAAATCATTTTAACTTTAGGGAAATATAACACAAACTTTAATTATGTTAGGGAAATATATCCTCGATTAAAGATGGTATTAAAATTGTGATTACTCACAAGATAAAGTGCTTTAATAGTTGCATTGTGAAATTAGGGACGTATAATTTTATTTTTAATAGTGAATATTTTAGTATCTTTATTCATGTATATAATTAAACTCTAATTTACTCTTAAGGGATAATAGAGGGGACGAAATTATCCGTAGATCAGTATGTGTTTACGAGCATGCATTATAGATATCTATCACGTCATCTCATGCATGTGCATGCAACAATTATATTAAACGAATTTTCTTTTGTCTTACATTAAACTAAATTATGTTGTGTATTCAATGTGAAAGCTATCACGTGATGCTACAGTTCAATCCTGATATAATTTCTAAAGCATGTACACTGAAAATTAATTATATACGTTTATGCACCACACTCATCAACTCCAAACATTTATCAAAACAAACATCGATTTCTCAAACTGAAGAGTCAACATTACAACCAGATATTGAACTACTTAATTCAACAACATACTGCAACAAGAGTCAAACACAAAAAAAAAAAAAAAAAAAAAACGCGCCAGGCGCCGGGGGGGGGGGGGGGGAAGAAGAAGAAAAAGATGAAAACAACAAGTAGAAGTACTTAAGCACAAATGAAATCCTTAGGAAGAGTCTTGCCACACGTGTTGATGAGTAAGCTCAGTGAAATTGGAATGTTCACATTGATTCCAAGAATGTTGGCCTTCAATGCAGTGCAGAGGCAGAGGGCCGCTTCGAGATCTAATAGGCCGCCGAGGGCTGAGCAGCAAGGGTGATCAGGTGGGTTGCCGATTTCGGTTCCAATGCTACCATTTAGTAGCTTAGCACAGATCCCTAGCTTTAGGGCGTCCCTTGGGCAAGTCCCCTTAACCGGGCTCGTGCTAGGATTGGGGTTAGGGTTAGGGTTTGGGTTCGGGTTTGGTTTCGGGTTGTTACAGACGTAACAACCACTCACTAGGGCAAAGAACATAAGGTTAAGGGTGAGGAAAAGAAGAGAAGAGGAGAACTTGTTGGAACCCATTTCTGGATTAAGAATTTCAGACAATGGATATTGCTTTTCTTGTATTGGTTGTTGGAAAGATTCATTGGTATGGTATATATAAGGGTGGATATGATGGATTGTAGATCCATAGACATGTGAAATAAGGGTTGGCAAAATAGGTAGTGTTAATCTTATGTTTAAACAAATTAATTCGAATTTAATATGTTTACATCTTCAATTTATCCACTATGGATAAGTTAATTCATATTCCTAATAACTCCGACATCTACTATAGAGTTGAGATACAATGCTAAAAATACAATTTTTATGCTAAATAAGAATGAGTTTGAGCATTTTAGATTAATCACATCAATTTTTAAGATACTAAACATTAATTGTTTAAAAATCCATAATATATATATATATATATATATATATATATATATATATATATATATAACAGTTAAGTACATGAAATTGAAGCAACATATAAACAAAAAGAAGTTATTAATAAAGATTATACACAAATTTCAATATATACTATTATTTATTAAATGGATTGCATAAATTCACTTTGTATTAAGTATGAATAATTCTTTAATTAGCATGGAAACCACTCCCTACCTATCTATATTTGTTCTCCAAACTTTACATATATGTTTCTTGGACAAAATCATCATTATTTGTTTCAATAACGAACTCAAAAGCAAGACTTTTGAAATTAATTTAAAAAAAAACTTCCTGTCACTATTTCCAACACTTAAATTTGATATAAGTTTGGGTGGAATTTTAATATTTCTCATCATCATTATATATTTTAGAAAATTCAATCAGTATATTAAGCGACACGACACCAATTTTTTCAGAAAAAGAATTATCTTTAGCTTCTAAATTAATACTGGTGAATGCAAATATTCCGATCTCGTCACTTTGGCAAAGAATTTCCATGAGTAATTATACTTTTTTTTTTAGATTTAAAAATGCATTGAATTAGCGAGATTTGTGGTGAGGTCACAGGTGTGATTAAATTGTGCATTGATATTTTGGTCACAAGGGATGAAGCAATGGCCAGAAATTAATGCAGGCCCGTGAACTACATTCTGCATCGTAATTCGTGTCTTTCGACTAGCCCAAATCTATTGGCTGTCACATATATTTTAAATCTATTTTTTGTTGTTGTTTTGCACTATGGATTCTGTGGCAGAAAACTGGCTTGCTGTAATCAATTTATATATATGTGTATACAAAAAGTCGGTTTAGTAAAAATATATAAATTTTGTCTTCTATTTCTAGATTTTGCCCTTTTAGTTTTATCAACTCTTCCTACTAAATATTCCTTTTGCGTAAACAGGTTTCCCTAAACAAGTTTTGGCAATGAAAATTGATTGTACCTCGTTTGGTGTATAGTTGTCAAAGTACTTTATTTATAATTAAGAAGTTATGTGTACGAGTTTTCTCAGGGGCATTTGAATGTATGGATGAATATGTGTTTTATTAATGTATTCCTATAAAAAAAATTAAAAACAAAATGTCAGTTCTATAATAACTAGTGGTGTAATCGAACCGACTTGAGTCGAGTAGTGTCGTGCTCAAGTTCGACTCGTTTAATTTCGAGTAGAGCTTTGAACTTTTTTATCGAATTCATTGATGTTCACGAACTTTATCGAGCTTTTATATATTGAGCCTAAACGAACTTTCTAAATTTACAATAAATATAAGATTTTCATTATTATCTTGAAAAAAAAAAGTTACTTATTCAAAAAATAATATCATATTTGTTAGGAATTTTGTTAGAGAAATCCTTCCTTACTTTTTGTGTTTTGGTGCGTCAAAGATTGTAAGTCATCTTACTCAACTTTCTAGAGTCTAGAGTTCTAATCAGTAATCTTAGTACAGAATCAATTGAGTTGTAATAGAACTTAGGCCAAAGACCGAGCAAAGGAGAATGCTCGAGAACTGACTACATGCACGCCTGAAACTTGGTTTTCACCAAGTACAGTCTTAACCGAAACTGAGTTGGAGCACTAAATATAAGGTCTACCCTACTGACCAGGAGAAGTCAGTATGAGGGCTTCCTCGTACAGACTACGGAGAAATCAGTATAAGGGAGTTTTCCATACTGACTGTAGACAATCAGTATGAGGGTCTACCATACTGACCTTGGGAAGTCAGTACGAGGGATAAGTTGTACTTACTTTGGAAAATCAGTACGAGAGCCTCTACCTTTAAAGATCGAGTTGTTCGAAAGATATCGAAGCTCAATCAGACTTAAGCATTTATATATGCACAAGTGTAAGTCAGTACGAGGTTATCCAAACCTGCGTTCCTCAAACTAAGAACTTAGTATGACATAAAGTTAGTGTATGTACATTGATGCAGCTGAGCAGAGCAGGTCGCAGACCTAAGGCATGGACTACGATTGGACAATATCTTCCCTGAGTCTAACGTCTGGATTTATGTGTCTAACGAGCAAAAATTCAAAATGCCTAAAGGAAAACCTCTATAAAAGGGTCAGTACTTCAACCTCTAACGGTTAATGATCAACATATGAACGTTCAACCAACATATGTGGTTTGAAAGAACTTTGAGCTAAGAATCCTAAAGTACCACTACAAAAAATATGGTCTATAATGACGATAGAAGTTGTCACTATAAATATGGATTTTATCACTGTAGCATCGTAGTGACAATATTGTATGTCGTCACAATGTCGTGGCTACTGAATAGTGGCTAAAAGATTTAGCCACGAACTACGATAGTTGTCACTATTGCTCTATTTTATTGTGACACTAAGTTTCATCACTAATTCACTATTAATTAGTTTTTTTTTTGAATAAGTGTACAATAATCTTAAACTCACACACACACTATTAATTAGTGACAAACTATAATCGTCGCTAAATTTTAATGATATAGCCACACAGATGTGTTGTCACTAAATAAACATGTTTTAGCGACTAAACTAGTTATCACAAAAACTTCATTATTTAATAGCATAATTTGTCTTCACTAAAATATCTTAATATAGTCACACGTATGTGTTGTCACTAAATAAACACGTTTTAGCCACAACACTAACTATTACAAAAATATAAAAATTAGTAAGCATAATTTATCGTTACTAAAACACCTAGCTTGTTGACCAAGTCATTTAAACCGATCTACACCGCACGGTCCGAACCCAACCGTCGGCTTAGCCACCACTGAGCCGCGACCAATGCACTAAGTCCATCTACCAACCGCAACGACAATCCCCTCCTAGACTGCACCACCAAGCCAGAGCCTTAAGCCATCAACAAACCGCAACGATGAACCACACCTAGCCTGCCACCTTGAGCCGCAGCCAATCGCAATGCACCAGAGTAATTAGGACCAACGAGCTATCACCGCACCGTCCAACCAATAATCATGACCTGCACATAGTTATAGAAAAAATTAATGTTTTATGCTTCTATTAGGATTCGAACCCTTTACCTCTTAGTTCAATCTGTAGTGTCCATCCACTGCACTACGTAATTGATTGTTTATATTTTGGATAATTAACATATATAATGTAATGATGACTATCTATCTAAACTTTAAAAATTTGTGGAATCCTATTTCACGCTTTATAAATTAAATTTTTGACAATCTTATAATTTAAAAATCTACTACCACACCATAGAATTCCAAAACATAAAAGTGAAATATAAATATTGATAGAATGAAATTTTATACAAAAAAAATTACTACACAATATTTACTTTTACTTTATTTAGAATTTGCCCAAGTGGTAGTAGTTATTTAATTTATAGATTAGTAAGAATTAAACTTAAATAAGTAATAAGTTTTAATTAAAAATTTATTACGAAAGATTTTAATTTATATTAAAAATAGATTTTACATAATATCTAATTGAAAATTATAAGTTAATTTAACAATTAAAAATTTATGCATTATTTAGTATTTTGATTACGTAATTAACTCGTTACAAATTTAAATAGTAATATAATCTTCAATTATAATTTAAATATGATTAAATTTAAAATTTTATTAATACTTATTACTTAAATAAAAATACTTATATAATTTAATTACTGAAATATATAAAGTTACTCCCTTCGTCCCTTGACATTAGTCATATTTTTCATTTTTGTCTGTCCCGCGAAATTAGACCCATTTCCGAAAATGGCAAAAAATTTACTCACACCAATAAAATATTAATTTCACTACACTCACAAACATTGGTAACTGTGCCAAAAGCAAATAGGACTAATGCCAAGGGACGGAGGGAGTAATATTTAATTGTGATTTATATAACTTTATAAATTTGCAAGTATAAAAATAATTTTATGAACTTGTCACAAATTTAAAACAAATTGTGATGAAAAAAATTGTTGTAGCTAAAATAGTTTTTTAGTTACAAAAAAGTTATTGTCACTAACATTAGTGACAATAAATATTGACAACTTATGAAATTGCCATAAATTATATTTTTCGTGACAAGAAAACTTATAGTTTCTGTAGATATATGTTTAGTAACAAAAATATTATTGTCACTAACTTTAGTGATAATAAATACTCGCAACTAATAAAATTGACACAAATTATATGTTTTGTGATGAAAGAATTTATTGTTGCTATACATAAATGTTTAGTGACAAAAACATTATTGTCACAAACTTTAGTGATAATAAATACCTGCAACTAATAAAATTGTCACAAATTGTATTTTTTTGTGACAAAATGCATAATTGTTACTATAAATATATTTTTAGCCACAAAAAATTAAAGTTGACAAGTCTTCACACGACAAAGATGATCTCTCTGCAAAACTCTCTGAGTTTCTGTGTTTCCTTACAAGAGACTCGAATCTCTGACTCAAGTTATACCGTGCTAACTTCTTCTAGCACGAGGCTGATGCTTATCTTTGGTGAATATATATTTCTAAGATATATTCATAGCAATCAGTTTCCTAGTTTAGGATTCAGATTCTCACGACCGTATGCCAACCACCTAAGTTCTGCGAAGAACAGTAAACGTCTAACTTGAGTTTCGGGAAGAACATTAAACATCCAACCAACAGGAAGGAGGTTGCGGGGTGCGTCCCCACTTCAACCTGAAGACTGAGTCTGCAAGGAGTTCCTAGGCGAGTGCCACAGCTGATTGGAGGACGAAGGCGCTGACGGGTAGTGTATAGATCGTAAGGAGGCTTGTATTTAATTAGTGAATTATCCAGACCTTGTGTGTTGTTTACTGCTTACTTTCATACTTGCTCTGTTTTTCTGTTTCACAAATTGACTTTTGAAAACTTCAATACATGTCCAAGTATTGAATAGTATATGTTGTAAAACTGACTTAACTGAAATAGAGACCTTAGCTTAAGTCTTCTACACACTAAACTGACTATACTCTGTTTATGCGAACTAGTGAAATTGTCTTTTAATACTTCCGTTGTATAGACAAACCTTCATCTGCACAGTTTAGTATTCTGATTTCGGGATCAAAAAGTGGTATCACGTGCCAAGGTTCTTACAGACTACGATTGTGTTGAGTCACTTAGGACCAGATCTCTATTTTTCAGCACTTGGTTCTGTTTTCAGCACTTGGTTTATGTGTTGTGTGTTTAAGATTAGGTACGAAGAGATGGCTCAGCTTCCAAAGTACTCATCAGAAAACTTTGAGATATGGAAGAAATGTTCGTTGATCATGCTGAAAAACGTCCACCCAGAAATGACAAAGGTTCTATCAACCAGACCACTGAGGATCACCAAGGTGAATACTCAACTCGGAGGAGCAGAGGGTCAGGAAATAGTGGAGAAGTCTTATGAAGTTCATCCTTTAATCCTTAACGGAGCCACTGGTTGATAAAGCTCTCGAGCACAAAAATGCCAAAAAGATGTGGCAATTTCTTTGCACCCTCAGCCAAGAAACAACTCAAACGAAGCAAGACAAGCTTCGAAACTGTGTAGATAAGTATGAATCTTTTCAAATGCAATCTGGTGAAAGTGTTAAATCAATGGAAGCTAGATTCAATGCTATTATCTGTGAGCTGAAAAACTTGGGGAGACTATATGAGATTGCAGATATGAATGCAAAAATTCTCTCCAAGATGCCCAAGGAGGACTTGTTCGTCAAAGCTGCTAGCTTGAAGGAGTAAGATCTCTCCAAGATGACGACCAAGGACATGTTCGCCTAGCTCTAAGCCCATGAATGGGACATACAAATGGCAAACATGAATGAAACAGTGCGAAGTGTCAGCACACATCCAGAAGGAGATGCTGCCTTTTTCGCAAGAAGGGAGTTCAAGAGAAGGCCTCAAAAACCTTACCAAGTTGACAGATCTTCCGGATAGACGTCTACATCAAAGTCAGCATCCACACCTTCCTACCCGGAGAAGGAGGAAGAGAGCTCAATTGAAGAGCTTGAGGAGAAGATGAGGAAGCTGATAAGACTTCTTGAGAAAGTCAAAGTTAAGAAAGAAAGTTCGCAACCCAGTGAACTGAAGTTCAGCGAGAGACCTACCAAAGATTGCTTTGAGTGCAACTCTCCATACCACCTCAAGTTTGAGTGCCAACTAGTTTCCAAGGAGGAAAGAGAGAGTTTGAAGAGGGTGTTCGAGAAGAACGCATCCAGAGCAGTTGCAAAGGCCATGCTTTCAAGAACTGAGGTGCCAGACATCTTAAACAATGATGAAGCTACTACACATCAGATGATGAAGTCGTGGAGGAAGCCTTCTTGGTGTTGATAGCAAAGCTTGGAGAAGAGGAAGAAACTGAAACTGAGTCTACTACTCCGGTACACATTCCTAACTCAGTTTCTATTTTTATAGCATGTATAGAAGACAACTTTGAATCCTATTGCTTAGATTTAGAACATGTTACTCTTGAAGCTTTAAACAGAGAATTTGCTAAATTTTATGAGTTAAAAAATGTCTTGGCCTGTGAAAATGCTTCATTGAAACTGAATGTTTCAAAACTGACTAAGGAGATCCAAAGATCTAAGTCAGTAAATGAAGATCTAGCTAAACATAGAGAAGATCATTCTACGTTACTTGAATCATTTAAATCTATTTTTGAAGAATGCACATCTCAAAAACTGAAAATTGCTAGTGATAAAAACTTATATGTTCACTCTATTCTAGTACTAGCAAAGTTTCAAAAGCTCTAAGTTTATAGAGACATTCTTTTGAGAAGTCAAGTCTAGTCTTTACAGAGAACAACTTGATCAATCAGGCTTCTACTTCTGAAACTAGGAATATCTCTAACAATCACTTTAGGAAGAATTCTAGTTTAGAAGTCAAGTTGTTTTGTAAAGGAGTAGTCAGGATGGACAAAGACTCCTTAGAGGCTAATCAGGACAAAAGGGGACAGTCAGTTTCAAAACTAACTATGATACCCAAGCTTAGAAAAGTTCTGACTTATAAGTTAAACAAACCTGAGATGAAGCTCATTAGGCCTAGGAAGTGGGTTAAGCAAAATGTTCCTAACACAAGAAAACCCACCTCAACAGCTAAAACTGAACTTTATAGAAAGTCAGTTTCATTTCCGGATTCTAGAAATCCGAGATTCCCAACTCATAATTTGTATAAGAGAAGAACTTATCCATATAGAAAGATCATCTATACGAGGTCTCAGTCCAACCAATTCCCGACTTTTCGGACTAGGAAGACTTTATACTCCGGACCAAGTTTCCAAGAACCCAACCGAAACTTAGTTTCAAGAAACTTAGTTTCTGGTCAGGCTTCACACACTCACTCTTTTCCTTCAAACATGCATAAATTATTTAAAGAGGAAGAGAAAGGGAGAATAAATCGTGACACCAAGATATAAGGTGAAGCAAGTATGGATTCCCAAAGGATGGATCCATAACACTAACCCTGTAGGACCCGCAGAAACACGGGTACCTTTTGTCTAACCTTATATGTTTTGCAGGTACAAGGTCACCAAGGTCAACTCAAAAAGAAGAAAAGAGCATGGATTTTTGACTGTAGATGTTCAACTCATATGACCGGTGACAACAATCTCCTTTCAAAACTGAGACTGTCAAGAGGACCACTTGTCAATTTTGGAGATGACTCAAAAGGATGCTCTGAAAGCAATGGGATCATCATCAACAACGTATCCTTCGTCACCAACCTCAACTACATTCTTCAATGGTTGTAAGCCTTCTATAGCTCACCTTCGTGCTTTTGGTTCTCCATGTTACATCCATAACAATGGAAAGTCAAAAATGTATACTTTGAGTCCCAAAGCAGATGAAGGAGTGTTCCTCGGATATGGACATCCTTCATACAAAGGCTACAGAGTACTCAACAAGACAACCAGACTCGTGGAAGTAACATGCATTTTTGATGAGTCTAGCTTAATACGTAGGACATTGAAAGTTTTGGAACTTAGTGATTTTGTGGTAAAAAATGAATATGAGAAACTCTGTGCTGATAAAGAAGATCCAAATCAAGTTTCTCATACCAGATCAATGGTGAATCACACAAGTACCTCAGATGAGGATGCCGGTGATGCAATCGACCTAGCTAAGGCTTTTAGTTCTTTGTCGATTAACTCAAGAATCAATTAAGGGGGAACTTCAGGAGATCAAAACAGAGCTCAGTTTGAAGGCCAAAATAGAATAGAGTATCCTACTCAAACTGACCCTCCAGAAGATGAAGGTACTCATCCTGAAGATATCCAACCAGCTGTACGTCAAGATGACTAAGGAGCTCACGATATGGAAGTTAACACTGGAGAAGAAGACTCCAGTCAAAGTGACTTAGTTCAAGTTCCAGTATCGGGAGTAGACGATACTGAGTATCCTGAAGATTTTGTCCAACATGTTGAAGTTACCCAGCTCTAGAAGCCGAAATGGTTGAGAAACAATCCCAAAAAAGCCTTGCTGGGCAGTGTCGCCAACACACTTCGCATGAGACAAGGGAGTGCTTTGCTTACTTGTTTTATATCTCAGGAATCAGAGCCAAAAAAAGGTTAGAGATGCTCTAAAATCAATTGACTGAATCAACGCTATGCAAGAGGAGCTTGCTGAGTTGAAGAGAAATGAAATTTAGTACCTAGTGGATCGACCAATTCATCAGTCAGTTATCGACAACAAATGGGTCTACAATAACAAGAAAGACGAAACTGAGAATATAGCGAGGACTAAAGCAAGACTGGTGGCGAAAGGTTATGCACAATGTGAAGGGATCGACATCGACAAAACTTTTGCTCTACTAGTCAACTTGAAGCTATTCATCTATTCCTTGCTTATGCCGCCCACAACAACTTCATAATTTTCTAGATGGATGTGAAGAGTGTCTTTCTGAATGGGGAGCTCAAAGAAGAAGTATATGTGGAACAACCCCCAGGCTTTGAAGTAGGAAATCATGTTTACAAACTGAGGAAGGCTCTTTATGGGTTGAAGCAGGCACCCAGAGCTTGGTATGAGACGTTGTCTCAGTTTCTCCTCAATAAAGGTTTCCGTAATGGAAAAATCGACACAATGCTGTTCATAATTAAGGATGGATCAGACATCCTTTTGGTACAGATCTACGTTGATGATATTATATTCGAATGCAGAAACATGAAGATGTGTGAGAAGTTTGCAAAACTGATGAAGAACAACTTTAAGATGAGCATGATGGGCAAACCGACTTACTTCTTGGGTCTTAAAGTCATTCAGTCCAAAGGAGGAATCTTCATCAATCAGAAGAAATATACCTAGGACTTGATCAGTAAGTCTTGTCTGGAGAAGACCAAGCCTTTGAGGATTTCGATGAGCCCAAATGCTAAGAAAAATCATAATGAAAAAGGAGAAACAATTAACACAACAATATACAGATGCATTATTGGCTCACTCCTATACTAGACTGCTTGTAGGCCAGATATCTCCTACTCAATTGGAGTATGTGCAAGGTTTCAAGCTAATCCAAAAAAGACGGCCATGGAGGCTGCCAAAAGAATAGTCAAATACTTCAAAGGGCAGAGTCACTAGGTATTTGGTACCTAAAATTTGATGAGCTTACTCTCAATGCCTATTCATATTCAGATTTTGGAGGATGCAGAATTGACAAGATGAGCACAAGCGGAACATTTCAGTTCCTAGGTCACATGTTTGTAAGTTGGTTCAGCAAGAAGCAACACTCAGTTGCCACATCTACAACAAAAGATTAGTATGTTGCTCCAGCTAGCTATGTGCTCAAGTGCTTTGGATCAAGCAACAACTGCTTGACTATGATGTTGAAACTAGGTGTGTGCTAATCTATTGTGATAATAGCAGTGCAATATGCATCACAAAGAACCCAGTTCATCACTCTCGAACCAAGCACATCAATATAAGGCATCACTTCATTTGAGATCATGTCGAGAAGAAGGATTTGTTCGTGGAGTACATCCGAACTAAAGATAAACTAGTTGACATCTTCACAAAACCACTCCCAGAGGCCAGATTCAAGGAGCTCTGCATAAAACTTGGTCTATTAGAGATCGATGAGATCCTGATTGAAGAAGAGTGATACTTTAGAAATCTCAGTCCGAGCTCTCAGTTTTTGAAATTGAACGCAGATCAGCTGAAGATTAAAACTGAGTTCCAACTCTCAGTTTACTAGAAACTTGTTGTGTCACTCAGCAAGAAGACTTCACACATAACCTTGGAGGATTCTCCCTCACGTGGTGTCAATGAAAATTAGTATGAAGCTCGTCATATAACTAAGCACAGTAGAAGCCATTGCCTAAGGCATTCGAGGAAGTTGAAACTTACTCCGACCAAGTTTCGAACGAACTTGCTAAATTGAGTTTCAACTCTTAATTTAGCAACTGACTCTTTGTTAATTTGGAATTTAAAAATGCGGGATATCGAATTTCAAAGGTGATCACTGCGGTTACATCGCTATTAATGTGTATCTTCCATCGATGTATCAAGATTCGACACGTGGACAACACTCTATCCCACGTTGCTCCAGTCAAATCCCAAACGCACACCGCGAGGCAACTTATCTCAATCGATGCCAAATATCAGGAAACTGAAAGGACACAAGGTACACCTACCTTCTCAAATAACTTTTCTCTCTTCTATAAATAGGCTTCATATGTTTCCTCTGTGAAACACTTTTCTCCTTTCTCCAATGTCGAACCCTTCCTTCCAAGTTTATACTTCATCTTCAACCAAAACTTCCCTTAGATCTAGAAAAATGGTGTTAGAGCCCAAGCCTCAAGAGATAAACTAACCACCCTTTCTGGGTGTGGTCAAAGAGGGGGAAAACAAGTATGGGAGGTGCAGAAGACATCACAAACTGCAGCGTGAGTGACCCAAAAAGGATGTAGAAGGAGCAGAAGAAATCAGAAGATATCTTCTACCGTTGTCTTCTCCTCCTACAAATCACATACTGATGGATTTATAAACTGAAAGCATTATGATTGGTATATTATGTACAAGGTCGATTGGTTAATATACTAGGAATCATAAATGTTGTATGTTCATCTCCTGCTTGAATTAAAAAACATGTGTCGCAAATGCTCTTATCCTCTTATCTCGTTGATAGGAAGATCATACGATGTGTAGTAGATCACGGAAGATCGTATGGATTGTTTGACCTAGCGAGATATAAATGGTTATCACAGCTGAGATAGTTTCAGGATAAACTATCAGTGTAGGCTGTAAAATACGCGATAATAAACATCTTATCTTGGATGGCTTTGTATGTTGTTGTGGGGCACGTATTGATAAAGAACTAAGTTGAGATTAATTCTTTTATCTGATATTAAAAGAATCTAGATCTCTATGTCTTGATGAGATCCTAAACCTAAATGAATGTACAGAAGTATATGCAGATTGTGTATCACTTTGAGTTACAGTGAAATGCTCTAGTTGAGCTTGTATATCTGTATCTTGGGTGATAGCATTTTGTGTATGACTGTCTGGTGCCGGAACTAGGTAACCACATCCAGTATTGGATGGTGACATTCCCTGAGCAGCTCAAAAGGTTCGTTATGCTAAAGTCTTGCAGGCTGATTAAGTTCAAGCATAAGTGAAAAGGTTTGACTGGATTGACTCAGGATTATAAGATTTTAATAATTAAATAGCTTGTTAGAGTTTAAATTAATTAACGAATGCCTGTAACCTTAAATGTGGGGATATACCGAGCCCATGCAACCCGTACCTCAAAATGTGGTAGCAAATAGGTAGGACAGTATAGATTCTCTGGTGGAATGAATCAATATTAATTAATTAATTATATTCTGGGTTGAATATGAGAATTAATTAGTTGATAGACCTTATTTTTTATTTGAATTCTGGTCCCCGGTCTGGCCCATGAAAACTCAGGCCCAATAGAAGTCCATAATTTCCTATGAATAGACCTCAGGTTTTCAGATCTCAACACACCACAAGATCATAAGTTGCAACACAACAAATCAGAAGTTTGGGAGCTGTGGTGATCGACTAGATCTGAGAAACGAGGAGGAAATTCTGCTTCTCAACCGAACAAGGAATCCGAAGGGAATCTTTACCAGATATTCGGATAGGAGTTATGATACAGATCAGAAGATCAGATCAGGAGGATCGTGTTCTTTCATCTCCCTCTTGTTTTCGAAAATTATAGTTTTAATTTTCAAGATTTAATTCCTTTATCTATTAGGAATAAATATTTGTGCGTGGGAAAAGAGATCGAGGATCAAATCTCTGCGCACTCGTTCTTCAGGATTCTACAGTCCAAGTATTCCGCACAAACCCCCTTATGCATAATCAATAATAGCATGCTAGGATTATCATATGCATAGAAATTTATTTTGATATTCCAATTAATGATCTTGGCAAACGGATTTAGTGATTCAGTTCACGAATCTCTTCAATTGGTATCAGAGCGAGGTTGATTAATTGGCTCTGTCAGGAAATATAATATTGCCTATGATTTGCATGATAATTATTATTAGATGAATGCATGAATGGGTTATGGATTGTATGTTTTGTGTTTTTGTTCCTCGTGGTTCTCGGGTTAATCCGCCCTTTTATAAGGATTCATTTTTCACCCTCGAGATAAATCTGTGGTTAGATTTAAATTCCAAATTGTATTAGGATTTTATTTCCCTGTAATTTTCAATTTTAAATTAAATATGTAAAACAAAGAACTAAGAACACAAAGAACAAATGAAGAAGACGAAGAACGAAGGATCGCATGATGCATTGAAGCAGGGCACAATGGCACTGGCACAAGGGATGTGCACGACGGTCGTGAAGCCACGAGGGCATGCTGGTGGCGAAGGCAGCAAACGGTTGAGGCAGGCCGCAACCAGTGCAGCAGCGCGCAGCGGAACCCTAGGTTCCGCATGGCCGAGCGCAGCAGGCAGCAGCCCGCACTCACACACGGCCATGGAGGCATGGCGCGGGCCTGGCAAGTGGTGGCAAGGGCTGGGGAGAGCGCCGCAGGCACGATCGGCGGCCAGGAATGCACGGTGGCGTGCGCAGCGCGGCGTAACCCTAGGTTTCGTGCGTCTTTTCTGCGCAAGCGCCGACGGATGCTCCTTGCTTGTAGGTTGGCGATGGAGGTGGTGAGGTGTAGCAGCTCGGGGAGAAGGGGACGCGGGCTGGGGGTGGCACGACAGCGATGGTTCACCCGCGGCAGCGGCGCAAACCCTAAGGTTTGCGCGCTGCATGTGCGGTTATCATGCTGCACTCCTTGCGTGTTTCTCTGGCGAGCTGTGGGCGGCCGACAGTGGAGAAGAAGGTGGTTGATGTGAATGGCAGCGGAGGCGCAGGCCGGGGTGGTCCGGGGTTGCGGTTTTGTGGGTTGCAACCATGCGATGTGCATGCATGGCTGCTGCGCGATTTCGGCAGGCTCACAACGGCGGCGGGTCACCGGCGGCATTGGTTCAGCGGTGGTGGCTCGTCGGGCCAAGTTCTCGTGGGATATCGGGCTTGCAATGTGTGCCCAGGCCCGCGATCTGGTTAACTGGTCCAGTCGTCCAATTTTCTGATGGATCAAATCTTGGAGGCCTAGTTTCAGAAAATAAAATCCAATCACAGTCCAAGTAGTGGTAGCCTAGTTGAAGATCTGTGAAATAATTCCAAATTGTAATAGATAGGATTATTTCTTAATTTCGTTTCATGAGGCCACAAGGACATTTTTTATTTGCTTTATTATTTGTCTTCGCATGATATATGTGTTTACATTAATTGTGCAGCATACAATCATGTTGTAGATAATAGGAGCACGTTTATTGCTTTTTTTTTTTATAGCTTTCCAAAGGCATGCTTATGTGATTTATTTTATTTAATTAATTATAACTATAAATTCGGGGTTCATGCATGGCATGATAGAATTTTGGCAATGTTATAATTATGGCTACATAAAATAATCTATGCAATTGAACCTTATGAATTTAAAATTACTATGCTCATTTAATAAGATATCCACAAAGCGATCCTTTATTGGAAGTGGGTAATTTATTAGGTAAACGTCTACATGTGTAGCTTACTTAATTTATTATTCATTAGTTCTAATAGATAGGATTTCTTAAAATAAACATTTAATTCATGTGAGAAGTGGGAGCTCATGCGTAAACGTCTACATGTGTAGCTTGCGTATGGAGTTTTCATAAGTTCTCTATGGATTGAATTAGATGAGACAACCTTATTATAAGGGATCATGGTGTGTCCAAGTAGATCCTTATATGGGAGGGTTGGCTTTGGTGGTATGCAAGCTTAGATATTGTGCAGAGTATAACTCATTTGTGATGTCCCTGCTCAGTAGGATAATATGGTCTTAAGTTAGTCTCCAATTATTAATTCAATTTTTCTAAGGAACCTGGGCATGGATTGGAATTAAAGGACTGGAATTGAAAGATGCAGTCTGGTTAAGTGTTTTGTTGTAAACGTCCACATGTGTGGCTTACAATAGTAATACTTAGGCAAATTGGTGGAATCATTAATATTGTTTTATCATAAGGTTTCAATATTTAATTATTTCAATTGTTTGCGACTATGTTTTTAATTTTTACTCTAATTTAATATTTTCAGACATGTCTATTGCTCATATTGTTAACCTCTTAGCATCAAACCCTTTAACTGGTTCAAATTTTCCTGAATGGAAATTTTGCTTCAAGGAATTACTCTGTACTGCAAAACATGCCTATGGACCCACTGTCTCCTCAGTATTGGAAATGTTCTTGCTATGAGCAAGAATTCTATGAAAGATGGAAAACTTTTGATGATTTTTCCCACTATCTCATCATGAACAATCTGTCTAGAGAATTAAAGCTCAAGTATAGAAAATTTCAAACTACTGTTAAGATATGGAAGGACCTTGTGAAAGTATAAGGGAAGGTGAGACGAACTATTTGTTATGATCTTGTGAAGGACTTGGTTTGCAAGAAAATGACTGAGGGGAGTTCGTTGGCTATGCACTTCATCAGTATGATAAAAATCATGAAAAAGTACAGAAGGAGAGGTGGACAAATCAATAAGCAGGGAGAGATAAACATTGTCCTGCAATCTCCGTCTGATTCTTATAATGATTTCATCAAGTTCCTTGCTGCTGGGAGTGAGTTTCCTCTTCATGAATTACTCAGGGGCCTATTGAGAGAGGAATCTAAGATGATAGCATTTGAGTTTGCTCCAACTTTGTAAGCTTTTGACAAGGCAGTTGCTGAAGCAAAAGAAATGCTTAAAAGGTTAGATGAAGAAGAAAAGGCAGAAGCCATCACCAGGCCATGCAAACGCAAGCGAAGTGAAATAGATTGTCTAGTGCCTAGCACGGGTAGAAACGGTACATCATGTGCATTTATAATGGAAACATGTTTAGCATCAGTTTCTACCCATTTTTGGGTAGTTGATACTGGAGCTACTGATCATGTTTGTTATACTTTGCAGGGGTTCAGGCCGATAAGGCAGCTGATGCATGACGAGATTACCATCTCAATAGGTAGCGGATAGCGAGTCTCAGCAGTAGCCATTGGAGATTTTACTTTATGCTTTGAAAACAATGTTTTGATTTTGAGATATGTTTTATATGTGCCGGTTTCTTGGCGGAACTTAATTTCAGTTTCCAAGTTGTTTAGTGATGGATATTCAGTTATTTCTTATAGTGGAGTTTCTATCATTGGGAATAACGGTGTTATCTATCATGGCAAACTTATTGACCCTCTCTATATCATTGATGCTATGCATAAATTTTCTGTGAATGTTGCAAATTCATCGAATAATAATAATCATTTAAAGAGAAAGTTTTCTTCCGATGAGGATCAAACATATCTCTGGTACTTGATACTAGGTCACATCAATCTAAAGAGGATTAATAGATTAGCATGCGATGGGCTCTTGGATTCTTTTCAAGTGGTACCACATCAAATCTTTGAATCGTGTATAGAGGGAAAGATGAAGACCAGACCTTTTAAGGCAAGTCAGTCTCGAGTAGAGGATGTGTTAGAATTGATCCACTCTGACTTATGTGGACCAGTGTCCATGCAAGCTAGTGGAGGTTATGAGTACTTCGCCACATTCATTGACGATTACTGAAGATTTGGATATGTCTATTTGCTTTTCCACAAGTCTGAATGCTTTGAGAAATTCAAAGAGTTTAGGACTGAGGTAGAAAAGAAGCTAGGTAAGACTATCAACACACTACGATCGGATTGTGGTGGAGAATACCTCAGTAACGAGTTCTTGTAGTACCTGTCAGATAACGGGATTACATCCCAGTGGACTGCACTAGGAACCCCTCAACAATATGGTGTAGCAGAAAGGGGAAATAGGACTCTTTTGGAAATGGTCAGGTCAATGATTAGTTATGCAAGCTTACAAATTTCATTTTGGGGATATGCCTTGGAGACAGCTGCCTATTTGCTTAACCTAGTACCTTCTAAATCAGTTCCTATAATGCCTCTGGAACTCTGGTATGGGCAAAAGCCAAGTTTAAACAGAGTGAGGGTTTCGGATTGTCCAGCATATGTGCTGACAAAGGAACCTGGTAAGTTAGAAAGTAGGTGTAAGCTGATGCTGTTTGTAAGATATCCCAGGCAAACGAAAGGTGGATACTATTACTGTCCTGAGAATCAGAAAGTGGTTGTTAGTACCAACGAAATATTATTGGAGGATGAATATGTAAGAAACCACAGATCTAAGAGTGAAATTATCCTCCACGAGCTTGGGGATAAGGAAGAGATTCCATCAGGAAAGCCCAGTGTATTGGTAAAACCACCTGTAATAGGTGAGGAAATATCAACACTGCCATCAATGCACGGTATGGGACCAACGAGTACTGTGCCAAGTACTGACACGGCTCAGATTCCTCGTCGTAGTGGGAGGGTTGTCCACCAACCAGAAAGGTACATGTTCATGGGAGAGTCTTCTGACTTGATCCCAAAGAGCGGACTAGATGATACCGAGCCCTGGACGTACGATGAGGCAATATCTGATAAAGATGGAGATAAATGGCTGATTGCCATGGATTCAGAAATAGAATCCATTACGGCTATGGATGTATGCGAGAAAATTGATTTGTTAGATGGCTATCGAACTTTAACACCCCGTATTTTTCTGCTACTATTTTGCTTAATAATTACAAAGCAGATTAATCGCCACGACGATTTCCATTATGCGACTATCTTCGATAATCAATACTAGAAGGAAGTAAAATCCGAGACCATAAATAATTATTTAATCGCGCATGATGATGAGAATTAATCAAGGCAAATCAAGGCCACAATGCCACTAAATTTCGGCCATTGCATATCTAGGGCTAGGGAAATTATTTTATTTTAAAGCATTTGGGCTAAATTAATTTAAAGGTATTATGAGCACAACCATGATTTAATTAGATGATGAGTATTTATTCAAGAATAATTCCGAGACAAAATAAGTTGGAAATTAAATCCAATACTTTAAACAAGGCATGAAGTGAGTGGAAAGGGAATTTCCTAAATAAACCTCCTAGAGAGAGAGAATGCATGCAGGGCAAGATAAAAGTTTGAGGGGCAAATATGAGAAGGAAATTAAAAGAAACAAAATCATTTGATTGCTTGGTAATTGCATAGATAAAGGCAATGAAGAGAAATCATACATGTAAGATCACCACAACACTCAAACACCCACCTCTCTTCCTCACAATCAGCCACCCCCTCTTCTCTCTCCAACTTCATCATTTCACCATCTTCATCCTCTCCAAACCCTCTCCAACCTCCATTGAAGACCAACCTTTGTTGCAGCCCCTAAACTAAACTCAAACCCCACTTCTCTTACTCTAAATAACATCATTCTTTACACCAAACTTACCCTATCACTTTCCTCTATCTAAATATCTAGAAAGCCCCATCATACTTCCACTTTGTAAAATCGACCAAGGCTCGAAATTGAAGATCCATGTAGCCATGAAGGAGATCTAGAAGGATACAAAGAGCGAGGAGCAAGAAAAGACCAAGTTGAAGCCTCAGACTTCCATTTTTGAATTTTTGGAAGAGGAACCCAAATCTGAAATTTAAAACCTCCAAGTAACCTCTATTTACCCTCTTTAGACCTTTCTAAGCATGAATATAAGGTTCCATGTATAATCAAGGCACCCCTTCTTAAGTTTCAAGCCACATAGTGAACTAGGTTTGATATGATGCTTAATAGTGGCAAATGCATGTTGATTTAGTGATTATTGATGATATAATTCTTGCATGACTGTTACGGCTTGAGATCTATGTTATATGGTAATGCTATAAAGGGTTTGGTGTCTGAAAATATGAATATATGATGATATATGATGATGAGCCACGAAATTGATGAAAGCATGATATAATGAGACATGCAGTGAATGAACTGTGTAGTGGACATAGATGTTTGATTGTGGAAGACAGACTAAATGGATTCTGATTGAGCTTAAATTGAAATATGTGGTATCGCAATGAGTTATAAAGATAATGAATTTTTTTTCATGTCCAAGTGTCATGTGGTCTTAAAGATATGCGTCCTACGAAAATATGTGTTAATCTGTGTCGCATTATGAAAAATGGTTTCCAAAAATACCCAGAAAATACTCACTCCCCCAGCCCGTATCTCCCAAACGAGAAATGATTTTTACAAACCGTCAAATGGAACATATCCATTTTAGAATATAATTTTTTCACGTCAAATTTCATACCTTAATTCTCTGTAAATCTGAAATGGCATTGTTTTGAAAATAACATTATTTGAGAGTGCATGTCTAGGAACTTCCATGCTAAAGTGCATGAAGTCTTTTGCATGACTTTATCCAACTATTTTTCCAACCTTATAAAACATGTTCACAACATACTTAACTTTTTATTAAATGCAATGCATGATTAGTGCATTTGAATGTTAGGACATAAACGCTTAGAGAGTCTCACTGTACATATGTCTTTGAAATGGAATAATTATGAAAGCATGCATGAAATTGAATCAACACACCTAGTAATTAAATGATATAAATTCAGGTGTTGGAGATTTTGGATAGGAAGCATCAACTAGTGGAACCAAGTAAGCCAACACTACAACAAGATAAGATGGGCACTACTTTATCTAAAAACTTGTTTTTCCCAAAATATTTTATCAAATGATGATGAATGTTTTTGTTTTGAATGTTTGGAACACCGTAAAATGTTTTGGTGCCTTGACAATGCATGAATTAACAAAATTATGAGTTGATGTTATCATTGTGGAGGAATAAGGTGGGAAAGGAGAATGGAGGGCTCAGCCCATGTACACATGAATGCATGATTTGTTTGGAGGGCTCAGTCCATATATGCTTGATTACATGATTTGTTGAACGATACATCTAGAGAGCTCAACCCATAATTTCATGATCATTTGTTAATGGCACCACAAATAAAAAGAGTTGTGCAACCAAGTGAGATGAATTGTTTTGGCATGCATGAGCAAATGATTTGATAAAACCCTCATGTGATGCTTGTGTGAAATGGTGATTCCAAAATATATTTATGTATTATTTTCGGGACGACGTGTCCACTAGGTACGTTCGTGTACTTAGCCCATGCATGTGTTTTCCCTACATGTAGGTACGTGGTGATGGTGATGGCGGGTGCGTTGTGGAGATTGTGAGAGAGAGCAGTTCGATGTGAACCTAATTTAAATAAATGTGTACTTAGCACGTAAATCTCACTTCCCTATTCTGTTGATCATTCTTGCATGACTACTTGATCTTTTGTTGGCATGTAAACCAAATTAATCCACTCGTTGAATCTATCTTTTGATGCTTGACACATATATCAATTTATTCAAATTCCTAAGCATGATCGCTACCCTCGTGTATCCTATGGCATGATTTTCGAAATTTCTATTCTTAAATTGTGATTCGGTATAGAGCTATGATGCTATGTCTCCTTACATAGTGTCACTTGAAAACTTGTAATTTGAAATTATATTTGTCTATCTCAAGTTTCTTTGATGATATTCTCTAATTTATGTTTCTTCAACCCAATCATTCAAGCCATATTATTTTGAAAACAAGAATTGCTTCCGCTTAAATTTTAAGAATTATTTTCAAACTATCAAAACCCTTAGCGTGCTTTGGTCGCACGTGGGATTGTCGCATAGGCCTGGTTTGGGGGTGCGACAGAAGGTGGTATCAGAGCCTAGGTTTATTTGCTCTATACCGGAACCTCTTTGATTTGAGGTCATTTGATTTGTAGAATGCTTATTTGAAATTCCATGTTTCCTTTATTTGTACTACTTGGAATAATTGTTGAGCATGCTTACTTGTTCCCCTACCTTCCTATTTTCTTATATGCCAATTTGTTCCATTTCTTCAAGCATGCTTAGTTATTTTGTATCTTCCTATCATCTTGTGTACGGGTTGTTTCATTTGACTTAGCTTGCTTAATGTTATTTAATTTTCCTTTGGCTCCTTGAAATTGAATTCATCCATTTGTTTAAGCATGCCTAATTGCTTCATACTTTCATTGCCTTCTAAATGTTTATTGTCCTCTTGATCAAGCAATCTTATTACATTGTCCTCCTTTGAGCATGTAAATCTTTCTCTTGATTCAAGCATGCCTACTTGTATCGAGCCCTTCTGTCTTCCTTGATTTGGAACTACTCACTTGTACAAACATGCTCTTATTTCTACCATTGGTACTTGTACTCTCTCATGAGCACCTTGTCGACTTGTTGTTACTTGAAGCTTAATATCCTTCTTTGATTAACACTTTGAGATCATGATCAACATGTCTATTTAAAATCAATCATGTGATCAACTTGATGACATATGAGATCATGCCTTATTCCTTGAACATGACATTTCTTTGAAGTATGAACATGCCACTTAAAATCAAGTTTCCTTGATGTAATTCTTCTTATCATGCCTATTGCTTGAGTTATTGGTCATGCAAACTATTTTGAACCTCATTGTTGATTAATCAAGTGCTCTAAAATCCCACAACGCCCCACACCATTGCCAAAGCTGAGGTACGCAATTAAAGCTTATGATTATAGATTGTATGTTGAAAAGCATGAATAGAGAATACTGATTTTGAGGAATAAATTTTTAGCATGTATTAAAATTATGAACTTGTTGAAGCTTATGATTATGGTAGTTATGTATGATTTAATTTGAAGCATGAGGTGCATGATTGAGTGTGAAACATATGGTTAAATGAGGAAATGAGGAAATTCATATACTTATGTGAATCAATTGAGAACTTCACTCATATGGAGTATTATTTTTTATTGTACTTGTATATATGTGATGAGCTATTTGGATAAACGTTTCTAAGTAGGCTATAACACAAGAGAATCTTGTGAAAATGCCAAATGGATAACCATGAATTGTTCAAACAAGGCGGTAATGGAAACCATTATACCGATGTGAAACATCTCCACCTCTTCTACCTTATTTGATTATTATGTCAAATATTTATATGATTAACTAACCCCACTCTGATTCCGTTAATTGCAGCCATGTTTAGGAATATCCTAGGAAATAGAGTTCATGAAGAAGATCGCCGAGGAGCCATGCTTGATGTGTTCTTCAACACAAACTATACGGTGGAGCCGAATGTGCGCTCACTTGTAAACAAGTATTGGAATAATTGGATCAATGTAGAAGAATATAGGATTGACGATGCTAGGGCGATCCTAAGGCTAATGGAAGTGCTACCTCGCTCATGGCACCCTTAGGCTTGGGCAC
The DNA here is from genome assembly GCA_026898455.1 of Plectranthus barbatus. NCBI lineage: Eukaryota > Viridiplantae > Streptophyta > Magnoliopsida > Lamiales > Lamiaceae > Plectranthus > Plectranthus barbatus. The sequence continues at coordinate 85,867 of JAPKLW010000201.1, forward strand.
AAGCTGGGTTGTATATGAGGGCACACCCAGACCGAAATATGATATTCGCCGATGCCGATGGTCTAACTGAGTTGATATGGAATAGGGATGATGAGTTTGAAGCACCTCCAAACGAACCTTATGGCGAAGAACCAAGGCTACCACCGGAGTACAATGAGAACATAACTACATTCATTGTAGATGGAATCCGGGGAACACCACCACCATGAGTGTACCGACTAGCAAGCGCTGGAATGTACCCCAATGAAGCACCACCCCATAACAATCTTATTGCAATTCGGAATGAGGAAGAAGAAGGGGATCCCGAGGGAGAAGAGGAACCGGAAGAAGTGCCCGAAGAAGAGGGTGACTTCCAAGAAGGGGATGAAAAATTGCAAGAACCAAATGATGACCAAGAGATGTGGGAAGAGCTAGGTGATTTGAATGGGTGGGAAAATTGTGAGTTTCAATTTATAAACGTCGCACCTCCACTGGAAGATGGTGGAGAGCCATTGAATGGGCAAATAGTTGAGCCCATTGGGGGTGTAGTCGGCCACGTAGATTATAATGTGTAGGCATGGAACATGTTTGATGAAGTACATCACCACTTTGCACAAGAGGCAGCAATGCACTTGCCCGGATGGGAATCGGACGTGGAATTATTAACCCATGAACGGGGATGACTAAGCGACTTCTTTTGACATAGTATTTGTAGCAAACTAATCTAATGCTATTGTATTTTATTTGCGTAAGTTGTGTAACCCAAACAAACCAAGGGATGTAAATCGATTCCTAGCAAATCAAGTTTTGTCAAACTTAATGAAAAATCCAAATTTCAAGGTAGAATACCATGTGTGCGTGATGATTGCGAGTTCAAAATGGTTCAACAAAATCAACGAGTACATTAACGGAATTTTGGGAGATTTCCTAGAATGAGAAGAACACCTCCGTGTCAAGCAAGAAAGGTACCTCACGACCGATTAATGTCGCATGCGATAACGGAGAATAAGAACCTTATATATTTTCTAGGATGAATACATCCAAAAAGATGTAAAAAATACATCAAAATTTGTCCCTTAAAACAGGATCGACGACCCGTAAAGCGTGATTGGTGACCACCGTTTAAGTAAATAAGTCTCCGGTTCTATCACAAGAGCAAAATGCATTTTTTTACAAAATCGGCGACCCATTCGCAAAATCGACGACCGTCGTTTATGTAGTTCAGTCGCCGATTTTGTCCCGTAAGCAAAATGCTGAATTTACAAAATTAGCTACCCAAATACAAAAACTGTGACTGCCGAATTCGTATATGGGTCACCGATTTCATCATTTTTGTGCTTTTTACGAGTTTTCTCGATCTTTCCTCATTGTGTTCCCTTCCCAATGCATATGAACATCATATGACACCTTAGCACCTTGTTATAACCTATAAACAACTCAATTACCTGTGTATTTCATAGAATATCGATGGGTAGAAATAATTAGTCCTTGACTTATCAATAAAGAAACGTGGAATGCTAAAACCGTTTAAGTGAGGTTATATATGCAGAAAATTTCATATATATATGTAGAACAAGCTACAACCTTATGAAATGTAATGGTGTGATAAATGATTGGCCTATGACATGGTTATGCATACTTGCTTGCATGAGAATTTGAGAAATAAGATGAACGAAGGGAAGTATCATACAATGACTAAAATAGAATTGTGATTTTGGCCACTTGGTCCCTTGTAACTGATGAAGCATTTATATCTTATCAGAATGCCACCCCGAGGACAACCCCGTGCCAGAGCCACACCACAAGTTGAGGTTGAAGCACCACCACCGCCTTCAAGAAAGATGGGAGAAATTTTCGCTCAACAGAGGCCACCAATATATGATGGCTCCGAGAGCCCCAAAAAGGCTACAATTTGGGTAAGGGGAAATGAATGAATCTTTCATTTCCTAGAATGCACTGAGGCTGAGAAGATGATATGTGTACCATATCAACTGCAAGGGGAAGCAGACTACTGGTGGGAAGGTCATCTTAGTACACTCAACGAGGAACAAGCCGCTACCATTACTTGGGAGGATTTCAAAACTAAACTGTTTGAGAGGTACATCCCAGAGACCTACAGGTTGGAGAAAGAAATGGAGTTCCTAAATCTATAGCAGGGACGTGACTCAGTGAGAGAATATGATCGAAAATTCTGTGTGCTATCGCGCTATGCTCCTAATTGGGTGGGCACAGATGTTAAGAAGTCCAAAAGATTTTGATCAGGACTGAGACATGAAATACAGACTGTTCTAGCTTGTTTGGAGGGACTGACATAGAAAGCTGCCTTAGGTAGAGCACTGGCCGTTGAATCAACACTTCCTAAGAATGTAAGCATCCAGGCCTCTTCTAGTCAAGATCCTCGAATTGACAACAAGAGGAAGTTTGAGCAGACATAGCACCGTGACTTTAGACCAAACCATCTGCCTTAGAGGAAACAGTGGCAGGATAACCGGAGATTCCAACTGGGAAATTAGTTGACCCAGCGAGCTCTGCCAGTCACTCGATCTGCTGCTCCTACCCCAAGTAACTGTGGCCGTTGTTGCAGAGAGCATTTGGGAAAGAATTGCCCAGCAAGAAACAACACCTGCTACCGTTGCGGAAGGATGGGACATTTTGCTGCTAAATACCGAAATGTGGGACAAAATAATAACCAGACTAACTTTACTCAATACCCACAATCTCAGCAGGGGAATCGGACTAGAGCCGGGTAGAACCGACCACCACCATTAAGGAACAATGCTCCAGAACAGATTCACCCAAGAAATCTCCCTCAACCCCAGGCCAATCGTCAGGGAAGAGCATTTCGTCTGACGCAAGTGACGAAGAAGGAGAAGAAGCCTAACAACCTCACAGCTATCTGCGAAATCTTAGACGAGCCTGTTGTTGTGTTATTTGACACCGGAGCTTCACATTCTTTCATATCTAAAGCATGTGTGGAACTACTAGGGTTAGAAAGTGAAGGAAAGGAAAATACACTAGATGTCATAACGCCTACCGGAGCTTGTTGTCCGAGCTTAAAAGCTGAACTAGGATTCGATGTCGTCACCATCAAGAACTTGGACATAATGGACCTAGCAGACATCGATGTTATCCTTGGAATGGATTGGCTAATGGAGAACCAAGCAATAATAGTGTGTAAGGAGAGAAGGATCTCGTTCAAGAATGTTGTGGGAGGGATTGTGAATTTCTATGGTTTCCATAGAGAGAGAAGAGTACCCCTTGTGTCCGCATTATACGCTCTAAAAGAACTAAAGAAAGAAGGCAGTCAAGCCTATCTTGTTTGGCATGAAGAAGATGAGAGCAAGGTGAAGGAGATCCACTATGTTCCCGCAGTACAAAAATTTGGGGATGTGTTTCCCCAAGAATTACCTGGTTTGCCACTTAACCGTCAGTTGGAATTTACTATAGAACTAGAACGTGGTGCAACGCCCATGTCATAGGCACCGTATCGGATGGCACCAAAGGAGTTACAAGAGTTAAAGGTCCAATTACAAGAACTCTTAGATCTCAGATTCATAAGACCCAGTATTTTGCCCTGGGGAGCACCAGTATTGTTTGTAAAGAAGAATGATGGATCTTTACGTTTGTGTATCAACTACAGAGAGCTGAACAAACTTACGTTGAAGACCAAATATCCTTTGCCCAGAATAGATGATCTATTCGACCAACTTAAAGGAGCCGGAGTTTTCTCCAAGATCGATCTTAAATCAGGCTACCATTAGTTGAAGGTTTGGGAAGAAGATATACCGAAAACTGCTTTTCGTACAAGATATGGGCATTATGAGTTCACTGTGATGCCATTTGGGCTAACCAATGCACCAACAGTATTCATGGACATGATGAATCGGGTCTTTCACCCATACCTTGACTACTTTGTCGTAGTCTTTATTGATGACATACTGATCTATTCAAAAGGAGAAGAAGAACATAAAGAGCACCTCTGCATTGTCCTAGAGACCTTGAGGAGGGAGAAATTGTATGCCAAGTTCAGTAAATGTGCATTCTGGCTGAAAGAAGTTATATTCCTAGGACACGTTATCTCCACTGAGGGAATAAAAATAGATCCCAATAAGATCCAAGAATGGAAGTCACCAAAGAACCCTACTGAGATTTGAAGTTTCTTAGGTCTAGCAGGTTAGTATCGACACTTTATCGAAGGATTCTCAAAAAGAGCAAGACCGATGACCCAATTACTGAGAAAAGGTACGAAGTACGAGTGGTCAGAAGCTTGTGAAAAAAGCTTCCAGACGTTAAAGGAATTGCTAACCACTGCACCTATCTTAGCCGTACCCGAAGATAGGAAAGACTTTGAAGTCTACATAGACGCATCTAAGAATGGATTGGGATGTGTGCTTATGCAAGGCGGGAAAGTGATAGCTTATGCTTCACGACAACTCAGACCTCATGAACTTAACTACCCGACACACGATCTGGAACTAGCTATTGTGGTTCATGCACTGAAAATCTGGAGGCACCATTTGTATGGTGTCAAGTGTGCAATCTTCACTGACCACAAGAGTTTGAAATATTTCTTCGAGCAGAAGGAATTAAATATGAGGCAAAGAAGATGGTTGGAATCAGTCAAGGATCATGACTTGACCATCCAATACCACCCAGGAAAGGCGAACACTGTTGCCGATGCACTAAGCCTGAAGAACTACGCTAGTGTAGCGTACATGACCACCGCAGGAAGTGATGTAATTTGCTTATCAACTGAAAGAGAGTTGATCAAGGAATTTGAGAAGTTGAGGCTTGAGGTCATTATGCCGACCAAAGCTATAGAAAATGGAAGCTTAGCCACTATGGTGATGATTACTGACTTGAGACAGAGGATCATCGACGCACAGAGGGAGAGTGCACAATTGGAGAAAATTAGAATGAAGGTCCGCCGTGGAGAAAAGAGGAACTTCACTGAAATGGCAGACAATGACCTACTCTACAAGGAAAGAATTTGTGCCCCAGATATTGAGGATATCAAGAAGAGAATCCTAAAGGAAGCACATGATGCCCCATATGTTACTCATCCCGGAGGAAATAAAATGTACCAAGATTTGAAACATTCCTTCTGGTGGGAAGGGATGAAACGGGATGTAGCTGAATACGTGGAGAGTTGTTTGACCTGTCAACAGGTTCAAATGCTTCATCAATGCCCTTATGGTAAACTGCAACCTTTAGAAATACCTGAATGGAAATGGTAGCTCATAACAATGAACTTTGTGACGAGTCTACCCAAGACCTCCGGAAGAAATACTAGTAATTCGGCAATCTTGGACAGATTAACAAAGAGTGTTCATTTCTTACCCGTGCAAGCTACTTACAGATAAAAAAGATTGGCACAAATCTATGTGAGAGAGATAGTCCGATTGCATGGAATTCCAAACTCCATAACTTCTAATAGGGATGCCAAATTCACATCCAGATTTTGGATGTGTTTACAAAGAGAATTGGGAACTCAACTGAATTTCAGCACTGCTTATCACCCACAGGCTGATGGACAATCAGAAAGAACGATACAAGTCCTCGAAGACATGCTGAGAGCCATAGTACTCGACCAAGGAATGAATTGGGAGCAAGTCATACCACTAGTTGAATAACTATACAACAATAGCTACCAGTCAACCATCAAGATGGCTCCGTTTGAACCACTGTATGGAAGCAAATGCAAATCACCCCTCTACTGGGATGAAATTGGCGAGAGCAAAGCACTTGGCCCGGAAGCAGTCAAGAACATTATTCAATCAGTCCGATAGATTAAACTGAGGATCAAGGAGGCTCAGGAGCAACAAAAGTCGTACGCCAATACCCGGTGAAGTGAGCTCAAGTTTGAAGTAGGGGATAGAGTATTCTTGAAAGTATCTCCCTCGAAAGGAATCACTCGTTTTGGAATGCAAGGGAAACTGAAACCAAGATTTATCGGACCTTTTGAGATCTAGAAAACTGTTGGCCTGGTAGCATATCAATTGGCTCTGCCGCAGAGCATGAGCAATGTCCACAATGTTTTCCATGTATTGCAACTCCGAAAATATATCTATGAACCGAGACACGTAATTCACCATCAAGGAGTGGACGCACAACCGAACTTACATTTTCCCGAAAAGCCTACAACCATTGTAGATCGAAAGGTACAAGAACTACGCAAAAAGAAAATCCACATGGTTAAAGTGCTATGGAACCAACATGAAGCGCAAGAAGCCACATGGGAACTTGAAGAGATGATTAAGACACAATATCCGGAACTATTTCTTTAAATCGTACAAGTTTTGGGACAAAAATTTTTGTAGGTGGGGTAGGATGTAACACCCCGTATTTTTCCGCTACTATTTTTCTAAATAATTACAAAGCAAATTAATCGCCACGACGATTTCCATTACGTGACTATCTTCGATAATCAATACTAGAAGGAAGTTAAATCTAGGACCATAAATAATTATTTAATCGCGCATGATGATGGAAATTAATCATGACAAATCGAGGCCACGAAGCCACCAAATTTTGGCAATTGCATTTCTAGGGCTAGGGAAATTATTTTATTTTAAAGCATTAAAATTAATTTAAAGGTATTATGAGCACAACCATGATTTAATTCGATGATGAGTATTTATTCAAGAATAATTCCGAGATAAAATTCTGGACATTATTTCCCTATTATTTTCCTAAGTTTTCGGCTCTATGTGATTAATGTGAGAGGATTATCTTAGTTTAAACCATATGTTTTAAGTTGAAAATTAAATCAAATATTTTAAACAAGGCATGAAGTGAGTGGAATGAGAATTTCCAAAATAAACCTCCTAGAGAGACAATGCATGCAAGGCAAAATAAAAGTTTGAGGGGCAAATATGAGAAGGAAATTAAGAGAAAAAAAATCATTTGATTGCCTTGGTAATTGAATAGATAAAGGCAATGATGACAAATCATACATGTAAGATAACCACAACACTCAAACACCCACCTCTCTTCCTCTCAATCGGCCACCCCCTCTTCACTCCAAACTTCATCTTTTCACCATTTTCATCCTCTCCAAACCCTCCCCGACCTCCATTGAAGACCATCATTGTTGCAGCCCCTAAACTCAACTCAAACCCCACTTCTCTTACTCTAAATCACATCATTCTTTACACCAAACTTACCCTCTCACTTTCCTCTATCTAAATATCTAGAAACCCCATCATACTTCCACTTTGTAAAATCGACCAAGGCTAGAAATTGAAGATCCATGGAACCATGAAGGAGATCTAGAAGGCTACAATGAGCTAAGAGCAAGAAAGGAGCAAGTTGAAGCCTCAAACCTCCATTTTTGAATTTTTGGAAGAGGAACCCAAATCTGAAATTTAAAATCTCCAAGTAACCTCTATTTACCTCTTTCGACATTTCTAAGCAAGAATATGAGGTTGCATGTATGATCAAGACACCCCTTCTTAAGTTTCAAGCCACATAGTGAACTAGGTTTGATATGATGCTTAATAGTGGAAAATGCATTTTGATCTAGTGATTATTGATGATATAATTTTTGCATGAATGTTATGGATTGAGATCTATGTTATATGATGATGATATGAAGTGTTTGGTGTCTGAAAATATGAATATCTGATGATATATGATGATGAGCCACGAAACTGATGAAAACATGATATAATGAGACATGCTGCGAATGAACTGTGTAGTGGACAGAGATGTTTGATTGTGGCAGATGGAGTAAATATAGTTCGATTGCGCTGAAATTGAAATATGTGGTACCAGAATGAGTTATAAAGACAATGCATTTGGTTTCATGTTAAAATGTCATGTGGTCTGAAAGATATGCGTCCTACAAACATATGTGTTAATCTGTGTCGCATTATGCAAAATAGTTTTCACAATGTAGTTAGGCACGTTATAAAAATTTCAAATTTTATAAATAGGTGTTAGACAAGTTGTTGAACTTGCATGTAAATTTTCAAGTGATTATCATGAGTTATTTGGCCAAAATAAAGTTTTTAAGTTGAACCCCTGTTTCTGCTGTAGCCCAAAAACACGCAGAAAATACTAACTCCCCCAGCGCATCTCTCCCAAATGACAAATGATTTTTACAAACCTGAATGGATCATATCCATTTTAGAATATAGTTTTTGCACGTCGGATTTCATACCTTAATTATCTGTAAATCTGAAATCGCATCGTTTTGAAAATGACATTATTTGAGAGTGCATGTCTAGGAACTTACATGCTTTAAGTCTTTTGCATGACTTTATCCAACTATTTTTCCAACCTTATAAAACATGTTCACAACATACTTAATTGTTTATTAAATACATTGCATGATTAAATGCATTTGAATGTTAGGACATAGACGCTTAGAGAGTCTCACTGTACATATGTCTTTGAAATGGAATAATTGTGAAAGCATGCTTGAAATTGAATCAACGTGTACACCTAGTAATTAAATGATATAAATCTAGGTGTTGGAGATTTTGGAAAGGAAGCATCAACTAGTGTAACCAATTAAGCCAACACTACAACAAAATAAGGTGGACACTACTTTATCTAAAAACTTGTTTTTCCCAAAATGTTTTATCAAATGATGATGAATGTTTTTGTTTTAAATGTTTGAAACACCGTAAAATATTTTGATGCCTTGACAGTGCATGAATTTACACAATTATGAGTTGATGTTATCATTGCGGAGGAATAAGGTGGGAAAGGAGAATGGAGGGCTCTGGCCATGTATACATGATTTATTTAGAGGGCTCAGCCCATATATGCTTGATTACATGATTTGTTGAACGATACATCTAGAGGGCTCAACCCATAATTTCATGATCATTTGTTAATGATACCACAAATGAAAAGAGTAGCGCAACAATGTGAGATGAATTGTTTTGGCATGCATGAGCAAATGATTCGATAAAACCCTTATGTTATGCTTGTGTGAAACGGTGATTCCAAAATATATTTATGTACTCCCTCCGTCCCATTTTAATAGTCTCATTTCCTATTTTCGTGCGTCCCACTTTAATAGTCTCGTTTCTAAAAATGGTAACTTTTTCACACTCAACAATAAATATTAATTCCACTCAATTCATTCTACACTCACTTGTCTTGGTTATTGTGCCAAAAGCAAATGAGACTATTAATTTGGGACGGAGGGAGTATTATTTTTGGGACGAGGTGTCCACTGGGTACATTCGTGTACTTAGCCCTTGCATGTGTTTTCCCTACATGTAGGTACGTGGTGATGGTGATGGCGGGTGCGTTGTGGCGATTGTGAGAAAGAGCGGTTTGATGTGAACCAAATTTAAATAAATGTGTACTTAGCATGTAAATCTCACTTCCCTATTTTGTTGATCATTCTTGCGTGACTACTTGATCTTTTGTTGGCAAGTAAACCAAATTAATCCACTCGTGGAATCTATCTTTTGAAGCTTGACATATATATCAATTTATTCGAATTCCTAAGCATGATCCCTACCCTCGTGTATCCTATGGCATGATTTTCGAAATTTATTCTCTTAAATTGTGATTCGGTATAGAGCTATGAGGCTACGTCTCCATACATAGTGTCACTTGAAAACTTGTAATTTGAAATTTTATTTGTCTATCTCAAGCTTCTTTGATGATATTCTCTAATTTATGTTTTTTCAACCAAATCATTCAAGCCATATTATTTTAAAAACAAGAATTGCTTTCGTTTAAATTTTAAGAATTATTTTCAAACTATTAAATCCCTTAGCGTGCTTTGGTCGCACGTGGGACTGTCGCATTGGCCCGGTTTGGGGGTACGATACGAGCCATAGGGTGTAAATGGGTATGCCAAAGAAAGAAAGGAGCGAATGGTGAAACTCAAGCTTCTTTGATGATATTCTCTAATTTATGTTTTTTCAACCAAATCATTCAAGCCATATTATTTTAAAAACAAGAATTGCTTCCGTTTAAATTTTAAGAATTATTTTCAAACTATTAAATCCCTTAGCGTGCTTTGGTCGCACGTGGGACTGTCGCATTGGCCCGGTTTGGGGGTACGATACGAGCTATAGGGTGTAAATGGGTATGCCAAAGAAAGAAAGGAGCGAATGGTGAAATTACAGCTTTCAAAGAAAGGCTGGTGGCGAAGGGTTATAGTTAGAAAAAACATGTAGACTATGACGAGACCTTCTCACCGGTAGCCATGCTTAAGTCGATTCGGATATTCCTAGCCATAGCAGCACATATGGGCCTAGAGATCTGCCAGATGGATGTCAAAACCGTATTTCTAAACGGGTACATCGAAGAAGGTTGGGACATTTATATACAACAGCTAGAAGGTTATGTGCAGAATGGCAAATAACATTTGGTCTGGAAGCTTAAGAAGTCGCTGTATGGACTTAAGCAAGCTTCACGGTCATGGAATATACATTTTGATGAAGTGATTAAATTGTATGGATTTTTACAATGTTCAAACGAGAGTTGCATGTACTGTCTATGTGTCAGCGGAAGCGTGGTGTTCCTTGCACTTTATGTAGATGATATTATCCTATTTGGCGACAATGTGGATGTATTGTCGGGCATAAAGGGGTGGTTATCCGAACTGTTTCATATGAAGGACCTTGGGGAGGCCGGATACATCCTAGGGGTAAAAGTATTGCGGGAGAGCAATAAGAGGATGCTGACCTTGTCTCAAGCATCATACCTGGACTGTAGAAACCTGAAGAACAAGTGCACAAAGATTTGATCTTGATTTTTTTTTCCCGAGCACAAAGATTAGTTCCTAACAGATAAAAGGAATTAAATCTAGAAAATTAAACAATAATTTTCGAAAAAACAAGAGGGAGAAAAGAAAGAAGACGATGATCTGATCTTCTGATTTGTATCCCAACTCAATCCGAATATTTGGTGAAGATTCCCTTCGGATTCCTTTCCCGGTTGAGAAGCAGAATTTCCTCCTCGTTTCTCTGATCTAGTCAATCACACATAGCTCCCAAATTCTGGTTTGCTGTGTTGCAACTTATCATCTTGTGGTGTGATGTGATCTGAGAAACTGAGGCCTATTTATATGAAAATTCTGGACTTCAATTGGGCCTGAGTTTTCATGGGCCAGAACAAGGACAAGAATGCAAATAGCAAATAAGGTCTATCAATTAATTAATTCCCATATTCAACCCAAAATATAATTAATTAATTAATATTGATTCATTCCTACCTATTTGCTACCACATTTTGAGGTACGGGTTGAATGAGCTCGGTTTATCTCCATATTTAAGGTTACAGACATTCGTTAATTAATTTAAGCTCTGACAAGCTATTTAATTAATTAACATCTTATAATCCTGAGTCAATCCACTCAAACCTTTTTCACTTATGCTTGAACTTAATTAGACTTCAAGACTTTAGCATAACGAACCTTTTGAGCTGCTCAATAGGGGTTAGAAACGGTCGGTTAGGGTTGAAAACCGCACCGAACGCACAAAACCGCGAACCTGGAAAATTTCAAGAATTCAACCTAAATCGCCGGAATGAAAATGTTGAAATGGAACCATAACCAAACCGAACCGAATCATCGATTTCGGTTTGGTTTCGGTTTTAACAACAAATTCTCAGCATTTTTTCATAAAGCTGCTAAATTAACACAATTTAATGCAATAAAAGAATCACAGTGCACAAATGTAAAACAAAATTCATAAATCCAAATATCTACTACATAATCATAAGTTATGCAAATAAAAATATTAAACATGATTCAATCAAAATCCATATCGCTGTGGAGAGGAGCAACGTCAAACTGTGAGCGTGCGATTACTGTTAGAGTAACATAATAAGGTTTGGTTTGTTACATTTATATTTCGTAATTTGTAGAAAATAAACCTTAAATTTTATGTAAAATATAGATATAAAATATATAATAATATAAATATATACAAAATGTTTAATAATTTATATATGTATATAAAATTCGGTTTGGTTTGGTTAAAACCGCACAAAACCGAACCGAACCGATAACCCAAAATTTTTCTAAAATTCAACCCAAACCTAAACTGCATATATTTTCAAACCAACCCAAACCGCGTGAAACTCGATGGTTCGGTTCAATTTGCGGTTTTTTATTTGGTTTTGCTCACCCTTACTGCCAAGGGAATGTCACCATCCTATACTGGATTTGGTTACCTAGTTCCTGTACCAGAAAGTAATACACAAAATGCTATCACCCAAGATATAGATATACAGGCTCAACTAGAGCCTTTCCTTGCAACTCAAAGTGATACACAATCTGCATACACTTTCGTACCTTCACTTAGGTTTTGGATCTCATCAAGCCATAGAGATATAGATTCTTTTAGTGTCAGATAAAAGAATCGATCTCACCTTAGGTCCTTATCAATGTGTGCCCCACACCAGCATACCAAGCCATCCAAGATAAGATGCTTATTACCGCGTATGCTGCAGCCTACACCGACAGTTTATCCTAGAACTGTCTCAGCTGTGATAACTATTTATATCTTGCTAGGTCAAACGATCCTTTTGATCTTCCGTGATCTACTACACACCGTATGATCTCCCTATCGACGAGATAAGAGGATAAGAGTGTTTGCGACACATGTTTGTTAATTCAGACAGGAGATGACCATACAACATTTATGATTCCCAGTATATTAACCAATCGATCTTGTACATAATATTGTACAAGGTCGATTGGTTATGATTGGTAATAAGAAACATTTATCCTGGAATCATAAATGTTGTATGTTCATCTCCTGTCTGAATTAAGAAACATGTGTCGCAAACGCTCTTATCCTCTTACCTCGTCGATAAGGAGATCATACGGTGTGTAGTAGATCATGGAAGATCATATGGATTGTTTGACCTAGCGAGATATAAATGGTTATCACAACTGAGACAGTTCCAGGATAAACTATAGGTGTAGGCTGCAGCATACACGCTAATAAACATCTTATCTTGGATGGCTTGGTATACTGGTGTGGGGAACGCATTTATAAGGTCCTAAGTTGAGATCGATTCTTTTATCTTACATTAAAAGAATCTACATCTCTATGGCTTGATTGGATCCTAAACTTAAATGAAGGTACATAAGTATATGCAGATTGTGTATCACTTTGAGTTGCAATGAGAGACTCTAGTTGAGCTTGTATATCTGTATCTTGGGTGATAGCATTCTGTGTATGACTATCTAGTACTGGAACTAGGTAACTAAAACCAATATAGGATGGTGACATTCCCTTAGTAGCTCAAAAGGTTTGTTATGCTAAAGTCCTGCAGGCTGATTAAGTTCAAGCATAAGTGAAAAGGTTTGAGTGGATTGACTCAGGATTAATTAAGATGCTAAAGTCCTGCAACCTGATTAATTTCGCATGATATATGTGTCTACATTAATTGCGCAACATATAAGCATGTTGTAGATAATAGGAGCACGTTTAGTGCTTTTATTTAAAGCTTTAAAGTATGCTATGTGATTTATTTTGTGTAATTAATTATAACTATAAGTTTTGGGTTCATGCTTTGCATGATAGAATTTTAGCAATGTTATAATTATGGCTAAATAAAATAATTTGTGCCATTGAACCTTATGAATTTTAAATTACTAAGTTGATTATTTAATAAGACCTCCAAAAAGCGATCCTTAATTGGAAGTGGGAAATTTATTAGGTAAACGTCTGATTTAATTTATTGTTTTCAGACATGTCTTTACCAAATGTGATCAATATCTTAGCACAAAACCAATTAACCGGTCCCAATTTTCAAGAATGGAAACGCAACTTGGATTACATCCTTGTTGCAGAGGAACACAAGTTTGTCCTTGATAAGCATTGTCCAGCTGCTCACACTTTTGCATCGACTGATGAGGAAAGGAGCTACTATAACAAGTGGCTATAGTCAAACAATATAGTGAAATACTATATGATGACTTCTATTTTGAAAGTACTGGCACAACAACATCATTCGTATGATAATGATTGTGACATTATGGACAGCCTCACAGCGACCTATGGTGAGTCAGACCAAGCTGTCAGATTCAATCTCATGAGAGAAATCATGGGGAAGAAAATGGCTGAAGGTAGCTCAGTTAGAGAGCACGTGGTTAGCATGACTCATCTCATGGATGAACTCACGCTGCACAGAGGTGGTATCGATGCGGAAGTGCATGTTGATATCATTCTCAACTCTCTACCAAAGTCTTTTGAGAACTTTAGACTGAATGTTGTCATGAACAAGAAAGAGTACACTCTTAACGAGTTACTCAATGACTTGATGGCAGCGGAATCAGTAATGCTTCAGAAAAAGTTGCATTGGCTACCTGAAACTGTCCTATTGCGCTGGTTAGCAAGAGGTGCGAAGGAATGTTTAAGAAGAAAGCCAAAGGTACAACTTCTGTGAAGAAGTCGAAAAGGACACCGGGCGTGCCTGGGAAAAGGGATAAGTGTTTCAGATGTGGCAAGGCTGGTCACTGGAAGAAAGATTGTCAAGTCAGGAAGACTGGACAAGGTGCGTCATGTGCATTTATAATGGAAACATGTTTAGCATCAGTTTCTACCCATTCTAGGGTAGTGGATACTGGAGCTACTGATCATGTTTGTTATACTTTGCAGGGGTTCAGGCCGACAATGCAGCTGATGCATGATGAGATTACCATCTCAATGGGCAGCGGAGAACGAGTCTCAGCAATAGCCATTGGAAATTTTACTTTATGATTTGAAAACAATGTTTAAATTTTTAGAGATGTTTTATATGTGTCAGTTTTTCGGCGGAACTTAATTTTAATTTCCAAATTGTTTAGTGATGGATATTCTGATATTTTTAATAGTGGAGTTTTCTATCATTGGTAATAACGGTGTTATCTATCATGGAAAACTGATTGATTCTCTCTATATTATTGATTGTATGCATAAAACTTCCGTGAATGTTGCAAACTCATCTAATAATAGTAATCATTTAAAGAGAATGTTTTCTTCCGATGAGGATCAAACATATCTCTGGCACTTGAGACTAGGTCACATCAATCTAAAGAGGATTAAAAGATTAGCATGCGATGGACTCTTGGATTCTTTTCAAGTGGTACCGCATCAAATCTGTGAATCCTGTATAGAGGGAAAGATGATGGCAAGACCTTTTAAGGCAAGTCAGTCTCGAGCAGAGAATGTGTTAGATTTGATCAATTCTTACTTATGTGGACCATGTCCACGCAAGCTCGTGGAGGTTATTAGTACTTCGCCACACTCATTGACGATTAATCAAGATTTGGATATGTCTATTTACTTCGCCACAAGTGTGAATGCTTTGAAAAATTCAAAGAGTTCAGGACTGAAGTAGAAAAGAAATTGGGCAAGACTATCAAATCACTACGACCGGATTGTGGTGGAGAATACCTAAGTAACGAGTTCTTGCAGTACTTGTCACACAACGGGATTACATCCCAGTGGACTGCACCAGGAAACCCTCAACAAAATGGTGAGGCAGAAAGAAGAAATAGAACACTCTTGGAAATTGTCAGGTGAATGATGAGTTATTCAAGCTTGCCGATTTCGTTTTGGGGATATGCCTTGGAGACAACGGCCTATTTGCTTAACCTGGTACCTTCTAAATCAGTTCCTAAAATGCCTCTGGGACACTGGTATGGGCGAAAGCCAAGTTTGAACAGAGTGAGGGTTTGGGGTTGTCAAGCATATGTGCTGACAAAGGAACCTGATAAGTTAGAAAATAGGTGTAAGCTGAAGCTTTTTGTAGGATATCCAAGGCAAATGAAAGGTGGTTACTTTAATTGTCCAGCGAAGCAGAAAGTGGTTGTCAGTACTAACGCTAGATTTTTGGAGGATGAATATGTAAGAAACCACAGATCCAAGAGTGAAATTATCGTCCACGAGCTTGGGGATAAGGAAACGATTCCATCAGGAGAGCCCAGTGTAGTGGTAAATCCACTTGTAATAGGTGAGGCAATACAAACACTGCTATTAATGCAAGGTATGGGACCAATGAGTACTGTGCCAACTACTAACACGGCTCATATGCCTCATCGCAGTGGGAGGGTTATCCACCAACCCGAAAGGTATATGTTCGTGGGAGAGTCATCTGACTTGATTCCGGAAAGTGGACTAGATGATACCGATCCTTGGACGTATGACGAGGCGGTATCAGATAAAGATGCAGACAAATGGCTGATCACCATGGATTCGGAAATAGAATCCATTACGGCTATGGATGTATACCAGAAAACTGATTTTCCAGATGGCTATCGAGTCATAGGGTGAAAATGGGTATACAAAAGAAAGAAAGGAGCGAATGGTGAAATTTCAGCTTTCAAGCAAGGCTGGTGGCAAAGGGTTATAGTCAGAAAGAAGGTGTAGACTATGACGAGACCTTCTCCCCGATAGCCATGTTTAAATCCATTCGAATACTCCTAGCCATAGCAGCACATAAGGACCTAGAGATATGGTAGATGGATGTCAAAACCGCGTTTCTAAATGGGTACCTTGAAGAAGGTAGGGACATCAATACGCAACATCCAGAAGGTTATGTGCAGAAGGGCGAAGAACATTTGGTCTGGAAGCTTAAGAAGTCGCTGTATGGAAATAAGCAAGCTTCACGGTCATTTGATGAAATGAATAAATCCTATAGATTTTCACAATGTTCAAATGAGAGTTGCGTGTACCGTTTATGTCAGAGGAAGCGTGGTGTTCCTTGAATTTTATGTAGATGATATTCTCCTATTTGGTGACAATGTGGAAGTATTGTCGGGCATAAAGGGGTGGTTATCCGAACAGTTTCATATGAAGGACCTTGGGGAGGCAGGATACATCATAGGGGTAAAAGTATTACTGGAGTGCAATAAGAGGATGCTGACCTTGTCTAAAGGGTCATATGAGGATACTGTGATTGCCCTTTTCACCATGCAATCTGCCAAGAAAGGTCTGTTACCCTTCAGGCATGGCGTACATCTTTCTAAGGATCAGTGTCCGGTGACACAAAAGGAGAAAGATGAGATGAGCAACGTGCCGTATGCATCGGCCGTGGGAAGCCTCATGTATGCAATGCTATGTACGAGGCCAGATATCTGCTTTGTTGTAGGCATGGTAGCAAGATACTAGTCTAACCGTGGACAAGCGCATTGGACCGCGGTAAAGCACATACTTAAATACCTGAAAAGGACTAGAGACTACTGTCTCATCTATTAGTGTGAAGAGTTGTGCCCTGTAGGTTGTACGGATTTCCCGGCAGACCGAGACAAAAAGAAGTCCACCTCTGGCTATGTGTTTACACTGGTAGGTGGGGCCATATCATGGAGGAGTGCAAAACAGAAGTGCATTGTCGACTCCACCATGGAAGCAGAATATGTGGCAACTTCTGAAGCCTCTAATGAAGTAGTATGGTTTCGAAACATCCTTCTGGAGTTGGACATGATTCCTAAGCTTCCCAAGACCATCACAGTGTATTGTGATAATTCGGGAGTTGTGGCTAATTCAACTGAACCACGAACTCACAGAGCAACAAAACACATTGAGAGGAAGTACCATATTATACGAGAAATCGTAGCAAGGGGTGATGTGCTAGTAGAGAAGATTGATACAAAAGATAATCTAGCAGATCCATTCACAAAAGCTCTGCCTCAGAAGGTCTACGAGATGCATGTACGTAACCTCGGGCTGAGGGCAAAGCCAGCCACGAAGAATGATTGATGTAATAACTAGATTAGTTTAGACGTGTTATACTCTGGAAAGCACCTCTATAATGCTTTGAGTATAAGTGGGAGATTGATGGATTTATATACTGAAAGCATTATGATTGGTATATTATGTACAAGGTCGATTGGTTAATATACTGGGAATCATAAATGTTGAATGTTCATCTCCTGTCTGAATTAACAAACATGTGTCGCAAATGTAATTAGCTGCTTATCTTGTCGATAGAGAGATCATACGGTATGTAGTAGATCACGGAATATCGTATGGATCGTTTGACCTAGCTAGATATAAGTAGTTATCATAGCTGAGATAGTTCCAGGATAAACTGTCGGTGTAGGCTGCAGCATATGTGGTAATAAGCATCTTATCTTGGATGGCTTGATATGCTGGTGTGGGGCACACATTTATAAGGACCTAAGTCGAGATCGATTCTTTTATCTGACATTAAAAGAATCTAGATCTCTATGGCTTGATGAGATCCTAAGCCTATATGAAGGTACAGAAGTATACACGGATTGTGTATCACTTTGAGTTGCAGTGCAAGGCTCTAGTTGAGCTTGTATATCTGTATATTGGGTGATAAAAGTTTATGTATGACTGTCTGGTACTGGAACTAGACAACCACATCCAGTATGGGATGGTGACATTCCCTGAGAAGCTCAAAAGGTTCATCATGCTAAAGTCCTGCAGGCTGATTATGTTCAAGCATAAGTGAAATGGTTTGAGTGGATTGACTCAGGAATATAAGATGTTAATTAATTAAATAGCTTGTCAGAGCTTAAATTAATAACGAATGTCTGCGACCTGTACCTCAAAACGTGGTAGCAAATAGGTAGGACATAATTGATTCTCTGGTGGAATGAATCAATATTAATTAATTAATTAATTATATTCTTGGTTGAATATGAGAATTAATTAAATGATAGGCCTTATTTGCTATTTGCATTCTGGTCACTGGTCTGGCCCATGAAAACTCAGGCCCATTTGAAGTCCAGTATTTTCCTATTAATAGGCCTCAATTTCTCAGATCACAACACACCACAAGATCATAAGTTGCAACACAGCAAACCAGAATTTGGGAGCTGTGTATGTTTGACTAGATCTGAGAAACGAGGAGGAAATTCTGCTTCTCAACTGGGCTAGGAATCTGAAGGGAATCTTCACCAGATATTCGGATTGAGTTGGGATACAGATCAGAAGATCAGATCAGGAGGATCTTCTTCTTTCTTCTCTCTCCTTCTTAATTTTGAAAATTATATATTAATTTTCATAGATTTAATTCCTTTTTTCTATTAGGAATTAATCTTTGTGCGTGGGAAAAGAGATCAAGATAAAATCTCTGCGCTCTCGTTCTTCATGTTCTACAATCCAGGTATTCCGCATAAACTCCCTTATGCATAATCAACAATTAACAATCTCGGCTAACGGACTTCGTGATTTAGTTCACGAATCCCTTCAACACCTTCGCAACCCAAAAACATGTATTATTTCAAAAGAAAGGGAAAGGTTATTGGTAATGACAACAACATGTATACATCTATTGTCAAAATCACAAAAGTGTGGATTTAAAAATGAATGATAAAAATGAGCTAATCCTGTAGGACCGGCAGAGACATGGGGACCTAAATGCTAAAATTTTGTGAATGCAAGAACAAGGATTGAAGGAAAGAAGTTAGTGGATCCTCGATAGTGGATACTCAGCTCACATGATAGGAATAAGAGAATTCTTTTCAGAGCTAAATATGATTCGTGGACGACCAGTGCTATTTGGTGACAACTCTAAAGGAAGAGTAATTGGAATAGGATGCATTGAGTAGAATGGACCGAGAATCACAAATGTGTTACTCGTGACCAACTTAAAGCACAATCTACTCAGTATCAGTCAATTCAGTGAAAGTGGGTACACTGTCTCCTTGGAGGAAGCTGAATGTCAGATAAAAGATATGGATACTAGTGACATCAAGCTGAGGGGAGTTCGCAAGGGTGGACCCTATTTTTTAGACTGGCAGATCGGGAAGACTGAATCATGCTTTATTGCCACCAGTACATCAGTGTCAAACTGGTTGTGGCACAAGAGGTTAAACCATCTGAATTTCAACATAATTAACTACTTGGCTAAGCATGACTTGGTAAAGGGATTGCCGAGAGGTGTTTAAGACCAAGGCGTCCTTCAAGAACAAAGCAAACCAAGGCATCCTGAAAAAACAAAGCAGTCAGCCCAAGCACTACCTGAGTGCTAGAATTACTTCACATGGACTTATTAGGTCCTGTAACGCCCCCAACCATGGGAGGAAAAAGATTCTCTCCTATAGTAGTGGATAATTATTCCTATTTTACCTGGATCAAGCTTCTTAAAACCAAGGACGAAGTGAAGACCATGCTACCAAAATTGATTATGTGAGTCAAAATCAATGAGAGACTATGATTAAGAGGATCAGATCAGACAATGGGACTAAGTTTTGCGATGGGCTGATCACTGCGAAATTTGCAGATTAATTGCAAATACAGTGGCAAATAAATTTATAAAAGTACCCAAAGGTAGTCGAACCTAGAGGAATTGTGTAACAAAACTATCTCATATACTAACTATAGTTTTAAGATTTATTGTTTGAGTAAACAAAAAATTGGGTTTTGGTGTTGAGAAGTAAAGATAATAATACTGAAATTTAAAGGGTTTTTAAAAGCAAAGAAAAGAACACAGATTCTAGGGCAAATAATCAATCAGAATGCATGCCAAATCAGTCAACTCATCATGGTGGGAAATCCAATTATTAAATTTCCATGGTTGAGCAATTTTAACCTAGGTTATTGTCATGTGACTACATATGCTTGGTTGGCCTCAAGAACACAATAGTAATCAACCTCAATAAACACAAATTGAATCCTTATAATTAATTACTCTTCCTTTTGAGATTGAAAATTAATTGTATTTAATTCTTCTACCTATTATTAATCTTCTCCTCTCGGTCTTTCGATTAACAATTATGAACATAGAATCTAATTCATCTCTCGATCCATCTTCAATTATATATTCTATCAATTAAATCAGGAATTAAAACCATGCAATTTAAGTTGATTAATCTAACGTGTAAACATGATTAATTACACACAGCCCAAGAACCCACTAGGGTTTCTAGCCACTCATGATGGAAAGAAACACAAGAAACACAAGAAACAATTTATTGCATTGCATAATGTAACTTACAATAAAAAGTAAAGATTGTTCAAGTCTACAATCTCGAAAGACTTGAAATAAACATGAAACCTTGCTGAGTCCTTTGTCCTTTTGCATCCACCATGTAGACTTTGCGGTCTTGAATGATAGTTGTAAGCTCGGAAAGAGATGGCTTAGTTGACCATTTCACCAACTTATTTCCTTGCTCCCATTGAATGACAAGAACTTCTTCTTCTTTAGATTCAACCTCGAAGTCATCAACATCTTCAGCAGTGGAGATTCAATTGCACTCCGCCTTTTTCTTGTTCTTGTTAATCACGAATGTGATCTTCTCATCATTGGCTTGGCACATGGTCTCGCCATTTCGGCAGTTGATTAGAGCAGCACTAGTGTCAAGAAACTCTTGTCCCAAGATCATGGGTATAAAATCATCCTCCTTCATATCAAGAACCACAAAATCTTCAGGGAAAATGAGATGGCGCACACGAATGAGCACATCCTCTAGTATACCTTTTAGGCGCGACACAGATCGGTCTGCCATCTGCAGTGTGATCGTTATGGGCCTCATCACTCCAATGTTGAGACGTTTGAAGATTGAGTACGACATCAGGTTGATATATGCTCCAGTGTCACACAGTACTCTGTCGAAGGTGCATCCCCCGATCTCAACTCAAATCAAGAAGCATCTTGGATCGCTTCTCTTGATGGGCACTTGCTTTTCGAGTAGTAGGCTGCACTGCTCATGGATCTTCACTGTCTTGTTCTCCACAAACTGCTTCTTACCATTCATCAATTTCCGAAGATACTTCATGTATCCCGAGATCTCTTTTAGTGCTTCAATACGTGGTATGTTGATGCTGACTTTCTTCATGTTCTCCACAAACCGGGAAAATTTCAAGTGTTTTTTCTTCTTGGCAAATCACTGAGGGAAAGGCATTGAAAGAATAGACTCTTCTTTTTCATAAAAAAAAATTGCCTTGAAGAACCATCTATTTCGAGCGATTTGCAGCCATCTCGGTCGATGTGCTTGGACTCTGCGTCGACCGGCATGAAGTTGTGTTAGCTGACGTGATTGCATCGCTTGAGTTCTCCTCCTATCGACCCTCTGCGTCGACAGATGTTGGATGTGCGTCGGTCGAAACAGAGGCATCCCACGCGGGATGTTCCTCTTGTTCCCCCCAAATTTTTCCAAAATCATCCCGGGACCTTTGTAACTTGTGTCGGACCTCAAAGTAACTTCATTGCACTCTTTTTGATTCTTCGGATTCACTTCCATAGTGCCCAGAAGTTGCCCTTGCTTATGCTGGACTCCGAAGATGCTGGCAATATGGCTAATTTGAGTTTCAATCATTTGAACATGCTTGCCAACTCGATCAATCTTTGTGTGCACTCCAGTCACTTCTTGCTCAATCTTCCCCATTCGATAATCAGAAGCCTTGATGAACTTAGCCAAGACATCATCCGAGCTCTCCTTCTTCTTCTCGGTGATTTCTCCATCCTGCACATGAAAACCAGGTGGGGGAAACTCTTAACCCACCGGATTAGCATAAGAGAAACTGGCATGCTTCTTTGAATGGTAATGCTGATAGCCTCTACCTCGTTGCTGATTCTGATATTGATTCTGATAGCCTCCTGATATGTGTGTAAAATGACCTATTTTTCGATGTGTGAGCGTGCATGTTTGTGGCCATTTTACCCTCATATCATATGCTTTTGTTGTTCTTTTGTCTTGTTTTCGTGTTTGAAATGTTGTAGGACGTGTTTTGAGCATAATATGGCATATTTGGTGGAGTTTTGGAGGAAAATCGTCTGAGTTTGGAGTCCGAGGAGGTTAGGTTTGTTCGAGCGGAGCGAAAGGAGAGTTTCGGAGGCTTGGAGGAGTCGCTCGGCCGAGTGAAGCAGGCTCGGCCGAGCTGAGTCGGACAGAGGGCTCGCTCGGTCGAGCAGTGCAGGCTCGACCGAGCCATGCTGACAGAGAGCAGGCTCGGTCGAGCGGTTCTGGCTCAGCCGAGCCAGAACGGGGTTTCCAAGCGTGGTGTGGTTCCCAGGAAGACTCGGGCGAGCCATGGTTGGCTCGGGCGATCCGAGGCCCTGTTTGCTCGCCTATAAAAGGGGGAAAATCAGTTAATTCATGAACTTTTTGCCAAAATTAGAGTAACCGTCACGATACTTTTCCCTAGATTCATCTCCAAACCTCTCCCCAACCAAAATCAAGGGGAATCAAGCCACATTCCATCCATTTGGTGAAGATTGAAGAAGGAATAGAGGTAGATTGGATTCAAAGAAGACAACCGAAGAAGATCAATCGTTGACCTTGAAGTTTTGTAATGAATTCTCTTAATTCTCAATTTATTTTGTACTTAACTCAAGGTATGGAGAACTAATTTCATTAGTGAGTGTTGTATAATGGATATTGTGATGGATTGAATCGATTATGCTTGTTTACTTTTCTATGAGGGGTTGATTTGCACTTGAGCTTGTTTCTTGCCTATTAGGTGTAGGTAATAGCCAGCCTTTAGGTAGTTGACATGAACGTTGCAGCCAACACGCGGACGGAATCGTCGTGATAAGTGCGTAATCTTATAATTCTAGTTCCAATCCATGTGCGGTGCTAGGATTGTAGGGCGATAATCGACGGTCGATTGGGAGTGACCTAGGAGTTAATAACGTAGTTGTTTGCAATTCCTAGTATCATCTACCACTAGTTATCCGTAGCAAGCGACTAGAGACATTTGAGTCGGTTGCTCAACCTCATAGGAATTAAAATTCGTTTGCAACATAACTTGGTTTAATTCAGAACAATTGAAGTTTACAAACACTCACTATCTTCTAAGATTGTTGGATTTGTTATCTTAATCTACCAAAACCATTGATTGAATTACATGATTGGAGAAGTTAGCAATTTGTTTAATAATTGATTGTTTGCATTTAAAGCTTAGTTTACGATTCATTGCCTAGATAGATGAAAATCAACGACTTTTGAGTAACCTAGCTATTGATACCCCTCAATTGAGTAGATGATATCCACTTTAGCGAATTAGAAAAGAGACCGGATTGATAAATTTAACTTGTTAATTGTATGTGCTTCATGCGGCTATCACCTCCTCGGTTCATGAAATTCACATCGGCTATGGGTTCAACCTGTCCAGCAGAAACATTTGAAGTTAGTTTCTCCATCTCCCCCTTCAACTTTTCAATCTCATTTTTGAGGGTATCATCCGACTCCTTCTTCTCTGTTGCCTTGACCTGAGGCTCCCTCGGGTTTGCTCACTTCTGAGTGTGCATGGCCATCTTTTTGAAAAGCTTGAGGGCTTTCTCTGGATACATTCTCATAAAAAAATCTCTAGTTACGTTATCCACGGACTCTTGAGTCTTTTCGTTCATACCCCGGTAGAAGATATGTGCCTGCTCTTCAGTATCATCTCTATGTCCAGGGCAGCTCCTCAATAAATCATTAAATCTGCTCCATGCCTTGAACATGGACTCATCAATCTTCTGATGGAACTACAGAGTTTCCATCTTCTTCTAGATGATCACAGATGACGCAAACTAGACAGAGAGAAACTCTACTCAAAGATCGGCCCAAGTCCTGATGCTGCTGTAGTCCAGAGCCGTAAACCATGTTCGAGCTTGATCCCAAAGTGAGAAGGGGAACAAGCATAGATGGATCACGTCCTGAGTAACTTTATTTTTCTTGACAGTCTAACACACCTCCACAAACATCCGGAGGTGCGTGTATGGATCCTCCACAGCTCTACCACCAAATTGGTTCTGCTGAACCATCTGAATGAGACCGGTTTTGAGTTCAAAGTTATTCGCATTAATACCAGTAACAAATCCCTCATTATCGGGATGTGGTCTATACCTTCTCTCCATGGCATTAGGTCCTCATCCTCAGATTCCTCTCTGAGCCTTCTATCTCTTTCTTGCTCTATTTGTCTTCTTGCAGCCTCTGCTCTTTTGGCCTATCTGTCCATCATCATCTGCTTGACCAACTCCCGCATCTGATTCATCTCTTGGACCAACAATAGGGCACTCCTTGTTGTAATTTGGTTGTCCGGGTCCTCCAGAGGTGGCATGTTCGGGTCATCCTCCTTATTCTGATTGTGCGGCGGCTCAATCTCAGTGCTTTTGTTGTTTTTGTGTCTCCTTCGAATGGTTGCTTCAATATCTGGATCTGAGTGTTCATGAAAGACTTGCGAAAACAGACAAAAATAAAGAAAAATCAGACTTGCGTCGACCAACACAGTGGGTGCGTTGACCGACGTGAAAAAATCTTTTGTGTCTGACCGACGCGAGCTGTGCGTTGGTCAAAAAATAACAAAAAAAGCAACACCACACACGCACACGAACATGAATTATATAAAAAAACTCAATCCAATTAATCTTTAAACAAATTAGTAACATGATAAAATCTAACAATTCCCCGGCAACGACGCCAATTAGATCACTGCAAAATTCGCAGATTAATTGCAAATACAGTGGCAAATAAATTTATAAAACTACCCAAAGGTAGTCGAACCCAGAGGAATTGTGTAACGAAACTATCTCATATACTAAGTATAGTTTTAAGATTTATTGTTTGAGTAAACAAAAAATTGGGTTTTGGTTTTGAATAATAAAGATAACAATACTGAAATTTAGAGGGTTTTTAAAAGCAAAGTAAATAACACATACTCTAGGGCATATAATCAATCAGAATACACCCCAAATCAATCAACTCATCATGGCGGGAAATCAAATAAAGTATTAAAACTCCTTGGTAGGGCAATTTTAACCTAGGTTACTATCATGTGACTGTATATGCTTCGTTGGCCTCAAGAACACAGTAATAATCAACCTCAATAAACATAAATTGAATCCCTATAATTAATTACTATTCATTTTGAGACAGAAAATCAACTGTATTCAATTCCTCTTCCTATTATTAATCTTCTCCTCTCGGTCTTTCGATTAACAATTTTGAATATAGAATAAAATTCATCTCTCGACCCATCTTCAATTCTAAGTTCTATCAATTAAATCAGGAATTGAAACCATACAATTTAAGTTGATTAATCTAACATGAAAACATGATTAATTACACATAGCCCTAGAACCTGCTAGAGTTTCTAGCCACTCATGATTGAAAGAAACACAAGAAACAATTTATTGAATTGCATAATGTAACTTACAATAAAAAAGTAAAGATTGTTCAAGTCTTCAGTCTAAAAAAACTTGAAATAAACATCAAAGCTTGTTGAATCCTCTCCAAAATAATTAAATCTTCAAAAACTCCAACACTCCAAGAGAAGAATCTCTCAAAACTCAGGAAATATGATTATTTATAGAGGTAGATGTGTATAATTTGGGATCTAGGGCAAAAAATATGATTTAACCATAAAAATCACTAAAAATCCTTTTTCTGAGTCCACGTCGGTCGATATGGACCCCACCTCGGTCGATGTGGAGCACCTTGCATCGGTTGATGTGGCTTTCACGTTGGTTGAAATAGAGAACTTTTTCCCCCTTTCAATCCTTCAGCACTGTCTCACGGTTTTTGCCATAACTTTTGCTCCCGAACACCGATTGACCCCGATTCTAGTTGCATTGGAAAGCTATCTCAAAGTTCTTTCCATTTCCATGATCCATTAGCTCAGATTCCATGCTTGGATGAAGTCATGACTTATTCTTTGAATATATACTGCTTTCAGTACGGTTTTCCAATGAATTTGGCTTAAAACCTGTAAAAACACACCTTGACAAGCATAATACCCTCTAAAATGCACTCATTCTAAAAATATTCAAATAAACTCGATAAAACTAAAAAAAATACTAGAATCCAATATAGATAAGTGAGTCAAAATCCGAGCTTATCATAGGCCTCTAATGGATTTTTTGCGAAAGTAGGCATCGTGCATAAACGTTCTACTCTAAGACCTCCGCAACAGAATGGCCTTGCAGAACGGAGAAATCAAACACTAAAGGAAGTTATTCAAACCATGCTGGCATAGACCCACTTGGGAAAGTGTACAGTTGACAATTTGAGAGTATACACTAGCCTTTCTGTTGGGAAATCTGTCTAAGGTTTCCTCCCCCAGTAGCTTACTTGTTTAGATTATAGTTTTGGTGGATCAAATCCTAAGTCCTACCAGCGTCAGTTGTCTCTACATAGCTCTAGTCTTTTATGTAAAGTCCTGTTTAGGTCTTTGTGTTGTAAGTCGCAGCTGATCAAAGACTCGTGTTGGGTACTGTTCACCAGTTGGGAAAAGTTTCATCAGCAGGCGGCTGACAAAGACTCGTGCTGACACTGTTCACCAGCATGAGAAGCGCTTATGACTGGGTACTGTTCACCAGTTGGGAAGGGTTTCATCAGCAGGCGGCTGACAAACCTTACCAGGAGAATGCGTGTTCCTACTTACACTATT
>JAPKLW010000201.1:113115-153838 GCA_026898455.1 Plectranthus barbatus
CACTTAACATTATTTCCGCTGCGTAACGTTTTTATACTCTGAAAAACTGGGACCAACACTTTCTTAATTTTTGAACGAAATATGAGTGATTCACTATCTTGTGAGAAGCAGCCTCTTAGAGGTCCAGATTGAAACTATTTTAGTTGGCATTTAATTGATGATTATTGCAGTATTGGTGTGGGAATCACAAAACCTTTTGTGTCTGAAATGACTGTTGATCAATTAATGCACCCCTCGTGTTTATCTTTTTCTTTTAGTTGTTTTCCTCATTGTTCGAGGATGAACAATAGTTGAAGTTTGGGGGGTTGATAAACACTCAGTTTGTGCATTTTATTTATGTGAATTTATTCACTTTTGACCTTAGATTAGATCGTTACGTGGTATTTCCCTGTATTTTTCATATTCTTTAAGGAATTATTGCGTTTGGTTAGGTTTTTGGTTGTTTATGCAGATTTCACACACAATTGAGCTGTTTACAAGATTTGACCAAGTACCATGGGGCCAATCGATGCTAACTTGCATCAGGGAAATGAAGAAGTGAGAAAAAACTGAAGAAAAAGCCGAATTCCCAATCGTGATAGAATCGACGACCTAAATGCAAAATTGGCGATCGCCGAAAATGCAAATGGGTCGCCAATTTTTTATTTTCACTCGAAGGTGTTCGACACACTTTCGGCGACCCGTTGGCAATAACGGCAATCACTGATTTCTCCTTGCGGGTCGCCGATCGGGTAATTTTGACGAATTTTGGGCGCAACTCCCATATCTTTTCAGATTTAATGAGGCCAAGTATAAACAGAGCCTCCCAATTCGTAAAAATGACTTTTGAACACAATTTTGAGAGAAAAGCCTTGGGAGAAAGCTGGAACGAGAAAATTTGAAGAGCTAGGATCGAAGACTTGAAATCTGAGACTACGGGTTTTGGTTTTCTATGTTTTTCATTCATTTGACTCTTTATTTCTTTGTTTTTATAGAACTTAGCATAATTGGCTAAACCCTTTGTGGATTCTAGGGTTTTGAAACTTTGTTGACATTATTCAATTATTTATCCGATTTGATTTTCCTTATCCATCGATATTTTGATACCCGAGCTTTCATTAATTACTTGATATTGGCCATTGATTGTAATTTGAATTGGTGATTTTTGAACCGAGAGGTCTAGGTTATTGATTAGACGCAGGATAATTTAATATTCGAGAGGAATTTCAGTTATTGAAGGGTTGAAAAATCTAAGGTTTTTATCAAGAGTAAAAGTCCTCTTGCGTGTCCAAGAGGAGTCACTAGGTCTTTTAAATCTAAGTTATGGTTTAGAATTCGAGAGAATCGTCTGATAACATAAGTGAGATTAACCCATATTTTTTTAAAATTAAATTAGAATCGATTTGGATGAATATTGTTTAATTGTTCTTCATATTGGATTACCCTCGAATCCTAGTTTTCTCAGATTGTCTAAATTTAAATAATTTCAATTGTCAATATTGCCTAGATTTACTAAACAAAACTCTTTCCCAGTTTGTCTAGATAGTAGCAAGATAGCTATGTTTTAGTGCTTGGATGTATTTCGAATATGCAATCTTTGAGACCGATAAATTATTACTTGC
Organism: Plectranthus barbatus; assembly: GCA_026898455.1. NCBI lineage: Eukaryota > Viridiplantae > Streptophyta > Magnoliopsida > Lamiales > Lamiaceae > Plectranthus > Plectranthus barbatus. Next base: position 114,717 of record JAPKLW010000201.1, read on the forward strand.
CCTCTGAAGTGGTCTGTACACTTGCAGTTTTAGCGTGTTGAAAAATACGCTATCATGTGGTCTTTTCTCTCTATATGTTGTCTCGCTTTGTGAGTCCATGACTTTTTTGAGTTATCTACTACACCATCATTATCACAATAGACCATGATACTTTTGTGCAAATTCGGAATAACATCCAACTCAAAAAGGTAATTCCAGAGCCATAACGCTTCTTTCTAAGCTTCAAAAGCAGCAGAATATTTTGCCTCCATTGTGGAATCCGCAATGTATTTCTACTTTGCGCTCCTCCAAGTTATAGCTCAACCTCCCCAGGTTAACACATTGTCTGAGGTCGATTTCTTCTCATCATAGTATCCTTAGAAATCCAATATGTGTAACCCACAGAGCACAAATCCTCAATTGGATAAACTATACAGAAATTTATAGTTCTCTTTAAATACTTGAGGATGTGCTTTACTGCATTCCAATGCGTCTGTCCTAGGTTTGATTGATATCTCGCTACGAGGCCAACGACATAAAAAATATCAGGCCTTGTACACAACATGATATACATGAGGCTACCCACTGTAGATGCGTATGGTACAAGACTCATCTCATCTTTCTCATTTTGGGTCTCGCGACATTCTTCTTTAATAAGATGAATGCCAGGACGGAAAGGGAGCAAACCTTTCTTGGTGAGTTGCATGCTGAGCCAGGCTATCACAGAGTCCACGTAAGATACCTTCGATAATCTTAACATCTTTTTTTACGATCGCAAAGATGTACCCAGCTTCTCCCAAATCCTTCATTTGGAATTGTTCAGACAACCAACTCTTAATTTCTAATAATACCCACATATTGTTTCCAAAAAGCAGAATATTATCTACATATAACGTAAAGAACACCATGCTCCCACTGACGCAAAGTCCGTATACGCAACTTTTGTTTTCAGACTGTGAGAATCCATAGGGTTTAATGAAATTGTTGAAATGTAAGTTCCACGACCGTGAAGCTAGCTTAAGTCCGTACAAGGACTTCTTGAGCTTCCAAACAAGATGCTTTTCGTCGCACACAACCCTCGGGTTGCTGCAAAAAGATGTCCCGACCTTCTTCCAGGTAATTGTTTAGAATAATGGTTTCGACATCCATTTGCCATATATCGAGATCCATATATGCCATTATGGTAAGAAGTATACTACCTCGGTGAATATCAGTGGGTCAAAGTTAAAATTTCCGTCTTCTGGGCTCAAATCTGAAGACTCAACCACGAACATATACCTATCAAGTTGGAATATAACTCTTCCACTACGACGAGGCTTTGGCATTGGGTCAGGATTCAATGCAATAACATGTGGTACCGCACCTTGCAGTGGCGAACGTGCTGGTAGGACCACAACTTTCGAAGGTACATCTACATTAGCATACTATCTTTCCCTAGTAAGTGCATCACTATCTTTAATTTCTTGAGGAACCACATTGCTACTCGACTTGTGGTTTCTTATATACTTGTCCTCCAAGAATCTAGGTTGGTGCTAACAATGAATTTTTTATTCTGAGGATAGTAAAAATAACCATCATTCATTTGTCGAGGACACCCTATAAATATCATCAACTTTGACCTACTTTCTAACAAATTTAGATAGTACCTGGTTCAAAATATACACTATTGTTTCCAATGCGTATTCCTAGACCAAAATAGGTAAACTTGCATAACTCATCATCGATCTCACCATTTCTAAAAGAGTCATATTTCTTCTTTTAGCCACACCATTTTGTTGAGGAGTTTCGGGTGCTGTCAACTAGGATATAATCCCATTATGTGACAAGTATTGTAGGAATTTGTTTCCGAGGTATTCGCCACAATGATCTGATCATAGTGACTTGATAATTTCACGACCTGCTTTCTTACCTCTGCCTTGAATTCTTTGAATTTCTGAAAGCATTAAAACTTGTAGCGAAGCTGTTAAACACATTCATGTCTAGAGTAGTCCTCAACAAAAGTGACAAAGTACTCATAACCTCTACGAGCCTGCGTGGACATAGGTCCGCACCAGTCAGAACAGGATTCACAAACTAGCTGAGGTATAGGCCGAACCAAGTCCAAAGTACCGTCATGTACAATTCACTGAATACTCTTCAATTTGTTATCTCCAAGTATCAAGTTTAGACATATGTAAGATCTAAATCAGAAAAAGAAAATTTCTCTTTTTAGGATTATCAATATAAGATGAATAGAATGCAACATTCACAGAAGATTTATGACGATTGTTAATGACACAGAGAGAATCAATCAGTGTTCTATGACATATGACAACATTATTAATAATGATAGAAAACTATCGTAAATAACTAAAGATCTATCATCATAAAGTCTTGAAACTGAAATAACTGTCCGCCAGAAACTGGCACATAATGCTCCACTAGTAGCATGCCTGCGCTTGCTTTTAGTATCATCAACTCCAACTACATTATGCATGTGGTTGAACACGTACTGTAAATAGTCATAGTAGTGTCCCGTGGAGACATAGATGATTGCTCCGCCAAAAAACCTCTTCAGCAGTTCATAAGAAATGTTGCTTTCTTTTGGGTAGCAATCTCCTTGAAATCATCAAAAGATATGGATGTGAGTTGAGGATGATAGATACCTAACCATTGGTATCAATATCTCCACCTCACAGTATGAATTCTTTGATCATATGAAATGTCACCGAACTCCCATCAGTCAATCTCTTGTTCACAAGGTCTTTTACAATCTAAAATGACTCACAGATTGATCCACCTGCCCATATATTCCTATGAGATCTTTTCAAATCTCAATAACATATGAATAGTCCTCTAATTATACTCCAAGTCTCCAGACAGGTTAATTGAGATGATGCGACAAGCCACATCATCAGAGATTTCCCTCCTACCATAGGATTTCTTGCTCAAGTGTAGATAATTCATCATCATGGGGAACCAGTGGTTCCAAAGCCAAATGAATGCTTCCCTCTCTTTTCAAACAACGTGTTTGATGCAATGTTTCTATTTCCAGAAAAATAGGACCAGATAATGATACTGAATATTAAATGATATGAACGAAACATAGACATATCCGAAATAAATAAAAGATCAAATAAGAACATACATACAAAACATTCGGAACCAAATGCATTAAGACTTCTTGATAAAACAAACGCATTTGTTTCAATAGCCCAAGGAATTCCACCGCAATCTACGCTCGTAGACATTTACAATGTGACCCTCAACCAGACTACGAGCCCACCTCAACGAGTTGAGCCCAATCATATAATTTCATACTATGTAAGGAATTCTTAGACACATGAAATTAACAATTAGTGTAAAACTTTGACCAAGTCATCTACCAAGAACAGGGGAAGCAGTAACTGCATTTTATTCTACAATGCTTCTAAGCAACTAACCACAAATGTAATTCCAGCTAAAAAAATTGATTTGACATGCATACGAGACCCATACCACATGACTCTTATAGCCTTTGTTATATCTAATTTAAATCATTCCTAGAATACCAGTGAGAAACACAAGTATGCAAGCTTCACTCGTAGACGTTTACGCACAAGTGCTCCTACTATTCACTTTATTTAAATTATTCATTTAAAAATCCGAACTACTGCAACCCATTAACCTCCAGGATTTAGCAAGCTACACTCGTAGACGTTTACTAAGATGAGAGGCCCAATTACAGTCTAAGACCGCTTTGTGAAGGTCTATTGAATTTAATTAAAAAATCTTGCTTAGTATTTTAATTTAAAAGATTTTTAATTGCGCAAATAAATCTTTTATGTTATAATTACCACATGAAAATAATCACATAAGCATGCTTGGAAATATAGTAAATAATAATGCTGTAAAAACATGATTTCCTATTATCTACAACATGCTTAATCAAAAATAATAAATCACACATATGAGAATAATTCAAACAAGTAAAAAAATTCCTCGTGACCCCAAAAACCAAATCCTATTCTATTACATTGAGAAGGAAATAACAAGTTTTCAAAACGGGCCTCAAAATCCACAACTGGATAAAAAATGCATCAGAATGCTGCAGCTGAGTCAATATAGTCAACTTGGCTCAAGTCGACTGATATGCATGGTCGACATGAGTCATATCGACGCATACAGGTTGATATGCAAGTGCATGAAACTAGGGTTTTCACACCGATGAGCCAACGAGTGGCAGCCCATCACGCTGCCGCCATGAGCCTTATCCACACAATTGCTAGCCCCCAACCACTAGGCATTAGACCCCAACGCAAGGTGATCCCCCACACATCACCAGCACTGTTAATTCATGTCATAATCAATGTTGGCGTGACGAGAAAAGTAACCTCGTGCAGAAATTGTTCGAGAAAAAACTATACACCACCCTGTTTTCATGACATTGCCATCATCATCTAGGATACGCTCGCTGCTGGTGGACAACTAGCTTTGAAGCCCCTAGCACGAGGTTCATTCACGTGTCATCATCATTGGCGATCCACGTTGGGATCACCACCAATCAAGCATGCAAAATTGCCACACGAAGTTGCGATGCGAGCCATGTGAGGATGCCTGTTTCATGTGCTTGCTCTTGCCGCTACAACCACCGTACTGGCCTAGGAACGACAACCTGGGGGTTTCCTACCACCGGGCCACAAGATCCAGCCACCAGTCGTATCCATTGCCGTTAGGAACCAGAGAAAATAGCACCACAGATCAGCCAAAAGTTGCTCGTGATTTACAGTTGTTGATGCGCTGCCATTCCTATCTTTCCCAGGCCGTCGATGTAACCCCTACCATTACTGCCAACTACCTTACCGTATGCGCTAGAAAACCATTTCGTTTTGGCGCGGCTGTGTCGCGAAGACCCTCTGCTCGCTGCTGCAATATTCGCAATACATTTCTTCATTTTTCGTGGTCTTTGTTCCCCCCGAAAAATTAAGAATTTGAAAGAACAATACAAAATAGATCTTGTTTCAAGTGCACAACCCAGAACAAAATTAATTAACTAATATTAATTCTTTTTCACCACATAATTAATACTAGTCTACCCCTTTATTACCACGTTATGAGAACGGGCCCTCGGTCAATCCCCATGTTTAAGGTTGCTGGACATTCATTAATTAATTAGAGCTTCTGACAAGCTTCACATAATTAATTAATTTCTTATTATCCTGAGCAGCACCACTTAAACATTGTCATTCGTGCTTGAACTTAATCAGACTGCAGGACTTTAGCACCACGAGCCTTATTAAGCATTTCAGGGAATGTCCCCATCTCATTATTCGGATATGTTAATCTAACTCTAATTGTCAACACGTTCTACACGAGCTACTGTAACATAAAATTTTGGTATACAAGAACGTTACTCAGGCTCTCCACCTTGGCAAGTCAAAACAACAAATAACTCATATATACTTCTGAACCTTCTTTAGGATTTGGACTCAACAAAGTATTGATATATTGTTTATTCTTAAGTCTGACAGAAGAACACATCTCACTATAGTCCAATTAATATGCAACCACACATACCGGCATATCAAGTGATTAAGACTGCTGCCAAAACCGTAGACTAATCCTCAACTATTTCTCTGTTGTGTTGACATAATTTTTATCTTGCTAGGTCAAATGTTCCACACAGTCTTCTACGATCTCCTACACGCAATATTATCTCCCTATTGACGAGATAAGAGGATTCTATTGTTCTCGCAAGTATATTTGTTAACAGATATGAGATAAGTTAATTTTGTATACACATTAAAATAACTACTTTCAATATACAATACCCAACAAGTTGGCCCATAATCCAAGAAGGACTCAAAATATAAAAAGGTTGTGGAAGGCACATTTTGGGAGAGCTCACTAATTTTTATCACACTCAAGAATATAGTTAGATAGAGAAGGAACAGAGTTGAGTAGAGAGAGGTGCTTTTTTGCAGGGAAATAAATTGGATGTCGGAGCTCAAGCAGTTGTAAACATTGTACGATAGGCCAGAATTATCTTCGACAGAGTGAAGGCTTTCAAAATCTAGCTTCAATTTTTGTTTTGAGGAAGATTTAATAATATGCATTTTGGAATTGATGTTTATATTTTACTTATGTTCATTCCCTTTATTATGAACTAATTTCCATAGCTTAGGTTGCCTTGAAACTTATGTTGATCTACAATTATCTATATATTGATTTTAGATTTGTTTTGGTATTTGGCCGCGACATTTATTTTATCTGCATTAAGATTAAATGAATCGAGTTCAATATATAGTCGCTTTGGTGAAAGTCGGACCAGAGCATGAGCAAAAACATTGACATATGTTGGAGCAATTGTTTGTCTAGCAAACCATGATGGAACAAGACTTGAATGCTTTGCTTGTGGCATAGACATATGCATTAGTGTTGTATTCTTGTCACTTAGGGGAGATCGACAGAAGATCCTGAGATTTTTGGGGTTGACAGCGCTAGTTTAGATCTATTTTCATGTGGTAGCATCTTTTCCTTCAGTATAAGTGGATAGGTAGCCCAAGCATCTCTATTTAAAATCTCTTTTATTGTTGTTTTGTTTTGTTATTGTCGTTTGGAGTAAATTCATGCGGAACCATATTGCAAGTTTTAAAAAATGTTGTTTGTTATTGTGATTTGTAGGCTATTAAATCATCTTCGAAGTTAAGATAACAATTGTTATTCGCTCAACTCCCTATGGAGATGATCTCTTGGGAATACTCCTTATTACTTGGATATTTGCACTTGCATTGTTGGAAAACACAAGCACACACTTATTTACCCTTGATTATTTAATATTGAACCTATGTGCTAAAGAATTATATATTAACATCCTTTTGTGTTGTGTCCTATGATGTGTCGTTTCTCTGCCAACCCCAAGCAAGGACACCACTCTTTCTTCTTTCTCTTTTTTTCTAATTATTTTTTAGTAGAAATACATTTATCAGACATCAAAATATCCCAAAAAATCTCGAATTTGCGACATCTTCAAAGGTTTTTGTAACATTTATTTGTGAGAACTTAGATGTGGTCTCATAAGTGTGATGTATTAATTATTTTGATGAGTTCTCACTTGAGATGTAGCCTATAGAATAGAGCTCTAATAATTATTTTCTAAACACACCAAAACAAGAGTTCTCTCCTCTCTTCTCAAGCTCTTATTCTCCATTTGAACTTAGCTTATAAGAACAAGCTTCCTTGATTGTTTAATGTTGAACCTCTGTGCTGAAGATTGTTACATTAGCATCCTTTTGTTATGTATCATGTGCTGTGTCTAATCCCTACCATGTTTTTGGCGCCATTATCAGGGAGTTGCTTGCTTGACTTATGTTGTTATGTCTAAGTAAATCTGTAAGTGATTTCACTCCTATTTACTGTTACTCTGTTTTGAATTTGTGGGTTGATTTTGATCCATAGGTGCTGCTGCAATTTGAAGTGCTGTGTATGAGCTCGCAATCAAGTACCGAAGGATTATCCTTTGATCCAGAAATTGAAAGGACATTCCGACGAAATAGGAGGAAATGAATATTAAGGAGGAAAAACATGGCAAATCAACCTATAATTCATGATGTTGTGGTTCTAGATAATGACAAGACTGGAGAAATTCGAGCATATGCTGAGCACCAATTTAATGAAATGAATCCTGAAGTGCTAGAGGTAGATGCCGCGAGCGTTAGGCTGAAACCAGTCATGTTTCAAATGCTGCAAATATTGGTGAATTTAATGGTCAAACTCATGAAGATCCACATCCTCATCTGAGGGCATTCTTCGGGGTTACAAGCTCATTCAAATTTCCACAAGTAACTGTCGAGGCATTGCGTAGTAGATGGTTCCCTTATTGTAAGCGATACAGGGCACAAGCCCGATTTATGTCTCAGCTAATAGATTTAATGCCAATATGGAATACAATAGCCGAGAAGTTCCTTAATAAGTATTACCTGCCTACTAGAAATGCAAGATCCTGAAACGATATCTTGTCTTTACATCAGGAAGACGAATTAGTGGGAGAAGCATGGGAGCGTTTCAAAGAGCTGAGATTGAAGTGTCCTCAGCATGGGATTCGACATTCTATCCAATTGGAGACATTCTATAATGGTTTGACTAGGAATGCGAGGCTAGTGTTGGATGCTTCCGTTAATGGAGCAATCTTAAGGAAGTCGTACAATGAAGTAGTGGAGATTCTAAAAAATATTGCACTAAATAATTATCAATGGAGCAACATGAGAACTGCTCCGGGAGGAGTTCATAAAGTAGCTGGTTTCCTATAAGTTCATCTAGTTACAACATTGACTGCTCAAATTGCTGCAATTAGAAGCAAAATGAAGGAAATGGAGAAAAAAATAAGCACACCTATTCAAGCTCAACCTATGGTTGAATGTCCACCCACTCCAACAAATGTAGCCACCACAATTTTGTGCATATATTATTTATGATTGTCGTTCTAATCCAACATTAGTTTACTACATGGGATAACATATTAAGCATAGGTGTAATCCTAACTCAAACTCATACAACCGTGGCTGGAGGAATTACCCAAAATCTTCTTCGGCAGCTCAAGGACAAGCACAAGGGAAAGGATAAACTTTAGCATGGAAATCGGGACTGGTTGTGTCCTATCCACCACATCAAGTGGCTCAGTAATAGCAACAAACTACACACCAATCCTACCAAATCAATCCTCTTGATGAAGTGATTTGTGAATTGAATCACTTAATCGATTAGCCTAGATCATTAATTGGAATACCAAAAATAAATTGATATGCCTATGATTAATCCTAGCATGCTCCTATTCATTATGCATAAGGGGGTTTATGCAGAATACCTGGATTGTATATCCTGAAGAACATAGTGCACAGAGGTTTGATCCTCGATATTGATTTGATCATTGATCTTCTCTCTTGCGCACCAAGATATATTCCTAACTGATTAAGGATTTCAATCTATGAAATTAAACATATATTTTTGAAAACTAAAGAGAGAGAGAAGAAAGAAACAATCCTCCAGATCTGAACTTCTGATCTGTATCCCAACATTAATCGGAATATCTGGTGAAGAATTCCTTCGGATTCCTTGTAGATTGAGAAATAGCATTTCCTCCTCGTTTTCTCAGATCTAGTCGATCACACACGACTCCCATATACTAGTTTGCTTGTGTTACAACTTATGATCTTGTGGTGTGTTGAGATCTGAGAAACTGAAGCCTATTTATAGGAAATTATGGACTCCTATTGGGCCTGAGTTTTCATGGGCCGGACTAGAGACTAGAATGCAAATAGCAAATAAGACATATCAATTAATTAATTCCCATATTCAACCCATAATATAATTAATTAATATTGATTCATTCCACCAGAGAATCAATACTTTCCTACCTATTTGCTACCACGTGGTGAGGAAACGGGTTGCATAGGCTCGGTATATCTCCACATTTAAGGTTACAAACATTCGTTAATTAATTTAGGCTCTGACAAGCCATTCAATTAATTAAAATCTTATATTCCTAAGTGAATCCACTCAACCATTTTCACTTATGCTAGAACTTAATCAGCTTGCAGGACTTTAGCATCACAAACCTTTTGAGCTGCTCAGGGAATGTCACCAACCTCTACTGGATGTGGTTACCTAGTTCCGGTGTCATACAGTCATGCACAAACTGCTATCATCCAAGATACAGATATACAATCCCAACTAGAGCCTTTCAATGCAACTCAAAGTGATACTCAATTTATATATACTTTCGTACCTTCATTTAGGTTTAGGATACTCAATTTATATACACTTCCGTACCTTCGATCTTAACTTAGGTCCTTATCAATGCGTACCTCCACACCAGCATACCAAGCAATCCAAGATAAGGTGCTTATTACTGCGTATGCTACAGCCTACACCGACAGTCTATCCTGGGACTTCTTAGCTTTGATAGCCATTTATATCTCACTAGGTCAGACGATCCATACGATCTTTCTTGATCTACTACACACCGAATGATCTTTCTATCGACAAGATAAGAGGAAAAGAACGTTTGCGACACTTGTTTGTTAATTCAGACATGATAAAACATTTATGATTCCTAGTATATTAACCAATCGACCTTGTACATAATATACCAATCATAATACTTTCATTGTATAAATACATCAATCTCCCACTTATACTCAAAGAATTATATAAGTGCTTTCCAGTGTATAACGCGTCATAACTAATCTTTCTATTACATCCATCATTCTATGTGGCTGCCTGTGAGCTCAGCCCAAGGCTACGTACATGCATCTCATAGACCTTCCCGGGCAAAACTTTTGTAAAAGGATCAGCTAGAATATTATTTGTATCAATCTTCTCTATTAGCACATCACCCCTTGCTACAATTTCTCGTATAATATGGTACCTCCTCTCAATGTGTTTTGTTGGTCTGTGAGTTCGTGGTTCCTTTGAATTAGCCACAGCTCCCGAATTATCACAATACACCGTGATAGTCTTGGGTAGCTTAGGAATCACGTCGAACTCCAGAAGGAAGTTTCGAAACCATATTCCTTCTTTTGAAGCTTCCACAGCTAACACATATTATGCTTCCCTGGTGGAGTCAGCAACGCACTTCTACTTTGCACTCCTCCATGATATGGCCCCACCTCCCAAGGTAAACATATAGCCAAAGGTGGACTTCATTTAATCTCGGAATGCTAGGAAATTCAATTCCGTGTAACCCATAGGTCACAACTCCTCACACTGAAAGATGAGACAATAGTCTTTTTCACTTTTCAAGTATTTGAGTATGTGTTTTACCGCGGTCCAATGAGCCTGTCCGAGGTTACATTGATATCTTTCTACCATGCCTACTGCGAAGTAGATATCTAGCCTCGTACATACCATTGCATACATGAGACTCCTTGTGGCTGATGCATCCGGAACGTTGCTCATCTCATCTTTCTCCTTTTGTGTCACCGGACACTGATCCCTGGAAAGATGTATGCCATGTTTGAATGGTAACAGACCTTTCTTGGCAGTTTCCATGCTGAAACTGGCAATCACACTATCCACATATGAAGCTTGAGACAAGGCCAACATCCTTTTCTTATGCTCCCGCAATAATTTTACGCCTAGGTTGTAACTTGCCTCTCCAAGGTCATTCATATGAAACTATTCGGATTACTACCCCTTTATGCCCAAGAATACTTCCACATTGTCGCCAATTAGGACAATATCATCTACATAAAGTGCAAGGAATACCACACTTTTGCTGACACATAGACGGTACACACAACTCTCATTTGAGCATTGTGAAAATCCATAAGATTTAACCACATCATCAAAAGGTAGATTCCATGACCATAAAGCTTGCTTGAGTCCATACAGTAGCTTCTTGAGCTTCCAGACCAAATATTTTTTGCCCTTCCGCTTATATCCTTCTGGTTGTTGCATATAGATATCTCGACCTTCTTCAAGGTACCCGCTTAGAAATGCAGTTTTGACATCCATCTGCCAAATCTCTAGGTCCATATATGCTGCTACGGATAGGATTATTCGAATGGACTTAAGCATGGCTACCGGTGAGAAGGTCTCGTCATAGTCTACACCTTCTTTCTGATTATAACCCTTAGTCACCAACCTTGCCTTGAAAGCTCTAATTTCACTATTCGTTCATTTCTTTCTTTTTAGTACCTATTTCCACCCTATGACTCGATAGCCATCTGGAAAATCTATTTTCTGGTATACATCCATAGCCATTATGGATTCTATCTTTGAATCCATGTCGATCAACCAATTGTCCGCATCTTTATCAGATACTGCCTCATCATACATCCATGGGTCGGTATCATCTAGTCCACTTTCTGGGATCAAGTCTTAAGACTCTTCCACGAACATGTATCTTTCCGGTTGCCGAATAACCCTCCCACTTTGACAAGGCATCAGAGTCGTGTCAGTAGTTGGCACAGTACTCGTTGGTCTCATACCACGTATTGATGACTGTGTTGGTATTCGCTCACCTATTACAGGTGGATTTACCATCACACTAGGCTTTCCTGATGGAATCGCTTCATTATCTTCATGCTCGTGGTGAATAATTTCACTCTTGGATCTGGGGTTTCTTACATATTTTCCTCCAAGAATCTTGTGTCAGTACTGACAACCACTTTCTTATTCTCAGGACAATAAAAGTAACCACCTTTCGTTTGCCTGGGATATTCTACAAACAACATCAGCATACACCTACTTTCTAACTTATCAAGTTCCTTTGTCAGCACGTACGCTGCACAACCCCAAACCCTTATTCTGGTCAAACTTGGCTTACGCCCATACCAAAGTTCCAAAGGCATTTTAGGAACTGATTTAGAAGGTACCAGGTTAAGCAAATAGGCCTCTGTCTCCAAGGCATATCCCCAAAATTAAATTGGCAAGCTTGCACAACTCATCATGGACCTAACCATTTCAAAAAGAGTCCTATTTCTTCTTTCTACTACACCATTTTGTTGAAGGATTCATGATGCAGTCCATTGGGATGTAATATTGTTATATGACAAATACTTCAAGACCTCGTTACTGAGGTATTCCCTACCACGATCCGATCGTAGTGTCTTGATAGTCTTTTCTAGCTTATTTTCTACCTCAGTCCAGAACTCTTTGAATTTCAACAAACATTCAGACTTGTAGCGAAGCAAATAGACATATCCAAACCATGAGTAATCGTTAATGAACGTGACGAAGTACTCATAACCTCAACGAGCTTGCGTGGATATCGGTCCACATAAGTCAGAGTGCATCAACTCTAACACGTCCTCTACTTGAGACTTACTTGCCTTAAAAAGTCTGGTCATCATTTTTCTCTGTATACAGGATTTATAGACTTGATGCGGTACTACTTCAAAAGATTCCAAGAGCCCATCATTAGTCAGTCTCTCGATCTTCTTTAGATTGATGTGACCTAGTCTCAAGTGCCAGAGATATGTTTGATCCTCATCAGAAGAAAACTTTCTCTTTAAATGATTTTTATTATTGGATGAGTTCACAACATCCTCGGAAGATTTATGCATACAATTAATGAAATAGAGAAAGTCAATCAGTTTGCCGTGACATATAACACCGTTATTACCAATCATAGAAACTCCACTATAAAAAATAACTGAAAATCCATCAATAAATAACTTGGAAACTGAAATTAAGTTCCGCCAAAACACCGACACATATAAAATATCTCTCAAAATAAAAATATTGTTTTCAAAGCATAATGTTAAATCTCAAATGGCTACTGCAGAGACTCGCTCTCCGCTGCCTATTGAGATGGTAATCTCGTCATGTCTCAGCTACCTTATGGCATGAACCCATGCAAAGTACAACAAACATGATCAGTACCTCCAGTATCCACTACCCATGAATAGGTAGAAACCGATACTAAACATGTTTTTGTTTTAAATGCACATGACATACCTTGTCTACCCGTGCTAGGCACTAGCCAATTTACTTCACTTCGCTCGCTTTTGCATGGCCTGGTGATGATTTCTACCTCATCTTCTTTATATAATCTTTCAAGCATTTCTTTTGCTTCAGCAACTGCCTTGTCAAGAGCTGACAAAGTTAGAGCAAACTCGAATGTCATCGTGTCAGATTCTTTATGCATCAGTGCCCTGAGTAACTCAATAAGAGAAAACTCAAGCCTGCCAGATAGAGACTTTATGAAATCATAAAAAGTATCACATTGAGAGTTCTGGACAATGTTTATTTCCGCCTGACTATTAATTCGTCCACCTCTCTTTCTGTACTTTTTCATGATTCTCATCATACTGATGAAATGCAGAACAAACAAACTGCTCTCAGTCATCTTCTTGGATATAAGGTCCTTCAGAAGATCATAACTAATAATTCATCTCACCTTCCCATATACTTTCACAAGGTCCCTCCATATCTCAACAGTTGTTGGGAATTTCCTGTATTTGAGCTTTAATTATCTAGGCAGATTGTTCATAATGAAAAAGTAATACAAATCATCAGAAGTTTTCCATCTTTTATAGAATTACCGCTCACCAGAACCTTTCCAAAACTGAGGAGATATTGGGTCCATGTAAATTACGTAGGCATGGTTTGCAGAATAGAGTATGTTGATGAAGCAAAACTTCCACTCAGGAAAAATTCAGACCAGTTAAAGGGTTCAGTGTTAAGAGGTTAAAAATATGAGCAGTAGACATGTCTGAAAACAATAAATTAAAGCAAAAATTAAAACATATTCGCAAACAATTGAAACAAATAAATATTGAAACCTTATGATAAAACAATATTAATGTTTCCTCCAATTTTCCCAAGTATTACTATTGCAAGCCACACATATGGACGTCTACAACAAAACACTTGACCAGACTGCATCTTTCAATTCCAATCCTTTAATTCCAATCCATGTCGGGGTTGCTTAGACTAATATCATTAATAATTGGAGACTAACTTAAGACCATATTATCCTACTGAGCCGGGACATAACAAATGAGTTATACTCTTGACAATATCTAAGCTAACATACTACCGAAGCCAATCCTCCCATACAAAGATCTACTAGGAGACACCCTGGTCTTTCATAATAAGGTTATCTCATTTAATTCGTTCCCTAGAGAACTTATGAAAACTCCATACGCAAGATACACATGTAGACTTTACGCATGAGCTCCCATTTCTCACATGAACTAAATGTTTGTCTTTAAGAAATTCCATCTATTAGAACTTATGAATAATAAATTAAGTAAGCTACACATGAAGACGTTTACCTAATAAATTACCCACTTCCAATAAGGAATCCCTTTGTGGAGGTCTTATATAAATTAATTAACAGCTTAGTAATTTTAATTTCATGAGGTTCAATTGCACAGATTATTTATGTAGCCAAAAATTATAACACTGTTAAAAATTCTATCATACAAAGCATGAACCCTGAATTTATAGTTATAATTTAATAACTCAAAGTAAATCACATAAGCATGCTTTAAATTTGTAAATAAAAGCATTAAACTTGCTCCTATTATCTACAACATGCTTGGATGTTGTGCAATTAATTTAAACACATATATCACGCGAGAATAAATAATAAAGAAAATAAAAAATGTACTCGTGGCCTGATGATACAAATTAAGAAATAATCATATCTATTAAACTTTGGATTTATTTCACATTTCTTCGACTGGGCTCCTACTACTTGCACAATAATCTGAATTTCCTAGATTTGATCCATAAAAAAATTGGACAAATGGGCCTTTTTAAGGATTGCGGGCTCATGCACACATTGAAAGCCCAATAACCCACGAGAACATGGCTCGACAGGCCACCTCCGGAAAACTATCACCGCCGGCTACCCGCCGCCACCGTGAGGCCTACAAGAATTGCGTAGTAACCGTGCACATGCATGCGCGGGTTGCAACCCGCGTTTTTGCAACCTCCAGCCGTCGTCCACTTCACCTGCCGCCGCCCCGGCCTGCGCCAGCCACCTCTGGCTTGCTAGATAACGCGTGGGTGCACGATGAAGATGGGCGTGCCGACCATAGCTCACAAATCTTAAGGTTTGCGCATCCGCAGCCGCGCCACGACACCACCGACTGCTGCTCGCCGCTGCTTCTGTCATCGTGAGTCGTGAGCCACACCACCACCGCTGATGTTATTCGAGGGAGGAGGAGGAGCCGCGTAGAATGCTGTGCGTGCATGAAGAACCTAGTGTTCCATTGTGCCATGCACGGTTCTCGTGCCCCGTCTGCTGCACCCCGCTTGTTGCCTCGCGCCATCATCCCGGTGCACTGCACCTTTGCCTCGGCCGGCGATGGGCAGCACCAGCTTTTGCCCGGAGCGTGCGTGCATGCTGTGAACCGTTGCTGCCGAGCCCACGTTGCTGTCGTGCCGCTGTGCTACATGCGACCACTGTACACGGCCTCCTATCATGTCAACGCTATAGTGCATCATCATGTGGTCCTTTGATCTTCATGTTCTTCATCTCGTTTTAAATATTTAATTGCATAAATGAAAGGGAAAAACTTCTTAATACAATTTGAAATTTAAATTTAATCACAAATTTATCTAGTGGGTGAAAAGTGAATCCTTATAAAGGGGTGGATTAACCCGAGAACCATGAGGAACAAAAACACATACAATCCGAAAACCTATTCATGCATAATAATTTTATAATAAAAATCATGCATAATGATAGGCAATATTATTTTTTCCGATAGAGCCAATTAATTAACCTGACTTTGATACCAAATGAAGGGATTTGTGAATTGAATCACTTAATCCATTAGCCCAGATTGTTAATTGTAGTATCAAAATTAAATTGTTATGCTTATGATTAATCCTAGCAAGCTTCTATTGGTTATGCATGAGGGGATTTATGCAAAATACTTGAATTGTAGATCCTAAAGAACGTAGTGCACAGAGATTTGATCCTCGATCATGATTATTGTGCACCAAGATTTATTCCTAACAGATTTAGGAATTAAATCTATGAAATTAATATAAATTATTTTTGAAAATTGAAGAGAGAGAGAGAGAAGAAAGAAAAGATCCTCCAGATCTGATCTTCTGATCTGTATCCCAACTTCAATCCGAATATCATGTGAAGATTCCCTTCGAATTCCATGCCGATTGAGAAGCAGAATTTCCTCCTTGTTTTCTCAGATCTAGTAGATCAAACACAACTCCCAAATAGTGGTTTGCCTTAGTTGCAACTTATAATCTTGTGGTGTGTTGAGATCTGAGAAAATGAAGCCTATTTATAAGAAATTCTGGACCCCTATTGGGCCTGAGTTTTCATGGGCCAGACTAGGGATCAGAATGCAAATAGCAAATAAGACCTATCAATTAATTAATTCCCATATCCAACTCATAATATAATTAAATAATTAATATTGATTCATTGCACAAGAGAATCACTACTGTCCTACTTATTTGCTACCACGTGGTGAGGAAACGAGTTGCATAAGCTCAGTATATCACCTCATTTAAGGTTACAGACATTTGTTAATTAATTTAGGCTCTGACAAACCATTTAATTAATTAACATCATATATTCATGAGTCAATTCAATCAACTATTTTCACTTATGCTTGAACTTAATCATCCTGCAGGACTTTAGTATGACGAACCTTTTGAGCTGCTCGGGGAATGTCACCATCCTATACTGGATGTGTTAACCTAGTTCCGGTACCAGACAGTCATACACAAATTGCTATCACCTAAGATACAGATATATCAGCCCAACTAAAGCCTTTCAATGCAACATAAAGTGATACACAATTTGTATATACTTTCGTACCTTCATTTAGGTTTAGGATCTCATCAAGCCATCAAGATCAGGATAGCTTTAATGTCAGATAAATGAATCGATATTAACTTAGGTCCTTATCAATGCGTACCCCCGTACCAGCATACTAAGCAATCCAAGATAAGATGTTTGTACCGCGTATGCTACAGCCTACACCGACAGTCTATCCTGGGACTGTCTTAGCTGTGATAGCCTATTATATCTCGCTTGGTCAGACAATCCATACGATCTTCAATGATCTACTACACACTATATGATCTCCCTATCAACGAGATAAGAGGATAACAATGTTTGCGACACATGTTTGTTATTTCAGACAGGAGATGATCATACAACATTTATTCAAAGTATATTAACCAATCGACCTTGTACATAGTATACTAATCACAATGCTTTCAGTATATAAATCCATCTCATGAGGCATTGATGAAGGATTTTATACTGAAAAGTGATGTTAGAATACAGTGCCAGGATTCTCTTATCCAAAGTTAGTCCGCACCATTAGAAATTTTTAATTGCAAATGGGTTAGTTAGCAAATGAGTTGTGCCGACCACAAGGGTCATTACCAAGTGATACTAAAGATCGATGACTGGGAAAACATCCTCAACAACAAATAAAGGTTGTTAGGCTGAGAAGTGGACAACCTAAGAAAGAAGTTGTGTTGAAGGCTAGTCCATCAGCAAAGAAAAAGAAGGAAGAGCAAAGCAAAGATGCTGATGCACAATCTAAACTTGAGTATCCGATGAAGTAGCATGTGCCACCCGTTTCCATATCCAAGGAGGCTCATCAAACAACAAGTTGAGTCTCACTAAAAGAAGTTCTTGGATATCTTATAACAATTTCATATTAAAATCCCATTGGTGGATGTTCTCGAAAAGATGTCAAATTATCATAAATTTCTCAAAGACATTTTGGCTAGGAAAAAATAGTTGGGGGAGTTTGAAACGATGGCTCTCACTGGTTCTAAAACAAAATAACTTAGAAGCTAAAAGACGCTATAGTCTTCACTATTCTTTGCTCAATTGGTGGAAAGTATGTGGTAGAGCATTATGCAACTTAGGAGCCAACATAAACCTAATGCCGTTGTCAGTGTTCCACAAGCTTGGAATTGGAGGACCAAGACCAACAATAGTAATGTTGCAGCTTGCAGACAGATCAACCGTGCATCCAAAAGGGAAGATAGGCAACGTGCAAGTCAAATTAGACAGATTTAGCATCCTAAAGATTTAGATATTCTCGATTTTAAAGTTGATAAGGAGGTGCCATTTATTCCGGGTCGCCCCTTTTTAAAGACAGGACGAGCATTGATAGATGTCCAGAATGGAGAACTTACAATGAGATTCAATGGAGATCAAGTGACCTTTAATGTTTACAAGGCTCTGAAGTTCTCAGACAACAAGGAGGATTGTTTCAGGATGAACCTACTTGATGCTACAGAGAGAGAGCATGTAGAACGTTATGTGATGGGTGAATATGAAGGAATGTTGAAAGAATTGGATGTCCTGGCTACAAATGAAGTGGCGATGCTATAAAATGAAAAATGGGCATCAAGAATTTAAAAGAGATTTGAATCAATGCAATTGCTCTATTAGGAATTTAAAGTTCCGAAATATTCAATTGAGTAACGACCACAGTTGCAATTGAAACCATTGTCAACACATCTGAAAAATGCTTATCTAGGTGATGCTAAATCTTTTCTAATTATTATATCTTCATCATTGCCAACTGAATGTGAGGAGATGCTAATTTCAATGCAGAGCAAGCACAAGAGAAATTTTGGGTGGACAATTGTAGATATCAAGAGAATCTGTCTCTCGATTAGCATGCAAAAAATTATTTTGGAAAATGAAGATGTTGGATCAGTCGAGTATTTGCGGAGGCTCAATCCAACAATGAAAGACGTTCTAAAAAAAGAAATCATCAAGTGGTTGGATGCGGAAATTATCCACCCAATTTCTGACATCAAATGGGTCAGGTGTACCAAAAAATGGGGCATGATTGTTGTAAGCAATGAGAAGAATGAATTGATTCTAATCTGAACTATTATCCAATGGAGAATTTTTATCGACTAATGAAAGCTGAACAAAGCCACTATGATAGACAACTTCCATTTGTCGTTCATGGATCAAATGCTGGTCCGGCTAGAAGGATAAGAATTTTACTGCTTCCTGGACGAGTACTCAGTGTACCATCGCATTTCGGAGGATGTTCTTTGGGTAAAACAATGCAACTGCAACTTCCCAACATTGCATGATGTCAATATTTTTTGAGTTAATCGAACAAACAATGTAGGTCTTCATGGACGACTTCTCGGAGTTTGGAAGTAGCTTTGAGTAATGCATAAGTAATCTGGTGTTGAATTGGGAGAAGTACCATTTCATGGTACAAGAAGGCATTGTGTTAGGCCATTGGGTATCTCCAAAATAAAATTTAGTTGATCCTGCTAAGGTTGCTTTCATTGAGAAATTACCACCACCTTCCTCCGTGAAGGGAGTACAAAGCTTTTTGGATCATGCTGGGTTCCACCGGAGGTTCATCAAAGAATTATAAAAAATTACTAAGCCAATGTGTTTAGTGCTAGAGATGAACTCCCCATTTCAGTTTTCTGAAGCCTGCATGGAGGCATTCTTGAAACTAAAGCAGGCAGTTGTTACTGCCCCAGTGATTAGTACTCCAGATTGGAGTCAACCATGTGAGTTTATGTGCGATATTGGCAACCATGTTGTGGGTGTTGTGCTGGGTCAGCGGAGGAATAGAATCTTATATTCTATTTATTATGCGAGTAACGTGTTGGATGCTACAGATATCAACCACACCACAACTGAAAAAGAATTTCTCGCATTGGTATTTGTTTTTGACAAATTTCACTATTATCTGGTTGATGCAAAGGTAATTGTCTACATCGATCATTCTGCAATTAACTACCTGGTGGAGAAGAAGATGCTAAGCCAAGGCTGATTCGCTGGGTCTTATTGCTGCAAGAGTTTTACCTTGAGATTAGAAATAAAAAGGGTACGAAGAATAAAGTAACCGATCATTTATCAAGGCTGGAAGGACCTGATGATATGTGAACAAATTAACAATAAATGAATCATTCCAAGATGATATGTTGATTGCTATTGTTGAAGTCGAAGTTCATTGGTTTGCAAACATAGCAAATTTCTTAGCTGGAGGAGTTTTACCACCAAATTTGAAGGGCCAGCAATTTAAAGACTTCCACTATGATGTCAAGCATTTATGGTGAGATAAGTCATTTTTGTACTATCTTTGTTCAAATGGAATGCTGAGAAGGTGTGTATTTGGTGCTGAAGCAGTTGAAATATTGAGAAATTACCATACTCCTTCTCATAGAGGACACTTTGGAGGAATGTGAACCGCAACCAAGGGACTTCAATGCGGGTACTTTTGACCATTCAATTTTTAAATATGTGCATGAATTTGTAAAGGCATGTGATCAATGCAAGCGAGTTGGAAATGTTTCGGCGCGTAATGAAATGCTTCTGCATGGAATTTGGAAGTTTAACTTTTCGTTGTGTGGGTTACGGATGTTATGGGCCTGTTTACTCAATCTTTCAGGAACCATAACATTCAGATAGGGTGAACTACGTGTCAAAGTGGATCGAGGCGATAGCATGCCCCGTATATGATGCCAAGATAGTAATCCGGTTCTTACACAAAAAAATATCACAAGGTTTGGGATGCCTATAGCTATGGTAAGTGACAATTAAACATACATCTTGAATAAAAGTCTTGTTGCAGTCTTTTCAAAATACAACATTTTCCATAAGGTCGCTAAAACATACCACCCACAGACCAACGGGTAGGCTGAGTAGTCCAACAGAGAGATTAAAGGTTTGCTTAACACAAACAGGAAAGATTGCTCAATGCTACTGGATGAGGCTTTGTGGGCATATAGACCAACATACAAGATGCCTCTAGGCATGTCCCCATATAGAATTGTATTTGGTAAAGTTTGCCATTTACCACAGGAGCTCGAGCAAAAGGCATACCGGACCCTTAAGAAGTTGAATTTTTATCTTGGTGTGGTGGGAGTGAAAAGAATGTTGCAGTTTAATAAGCTAGATGAGCTCAGATTCTTTGCCAATGAGAACACGAAGCTTTATAAGGAGAAAACCAAGGCATGGCACGACAAGCATATTGTTGTGCAGAAGTTCAAAGAGGGTCAACATGTGTTTCTTTTCAATTCCAGACTTAGGCTTTCCTCGGAAAGCTCAAGTACAAATAGTCAGGACCTTTCGAAATTGTAAAAGTATACCCTTTTGGTGTTGTGAATTTGCTGGATGAGAAAACTAGAGGAGTCTTCAAGGTTAATGGGCAGTGAATAAAGCATTACATGGGGAATTCTTTTGAGCGAGATGGAGAAATAGTGGTTTTGGAGGATCAACAACAATGGGAGCTACATCTTGTTACCTAGTTCTTTTGGGAATCTTTAGATTTAAAGTGCTTTTTTACATAGTTTAGGTTTGTTTTAATTTTCGCTTAGTTAAGAGTTGCAATTTAGATTTACGTTTAATTTTCTCTCAGTTTTGACTGTGCTAAATTATTGAGTTTTGTTAGAATACTGAATGAGATACTACAGTCTTAAGTCTTGGGAAGTGTGACATTTTAAGAGCTCTGGCCTAAGAGGAGAAGGTTTCGGGAAATTTGACAGGGGGTTGAAAATTTGACTGCTACCTCAATGGATCACTTCGAATTCAAAAACATCGTTCAATGCTGACTTTGGTGTAAAATCACGTTCTTTGGCAATGGGATGTGCCGAATTGCTAAAGAAGGAGAAAAGTACATGCGTCAATCACCGGATGGAACGGTAAATTTAAAACTAAAAAATTGTTACCGGTAGAAAACGACAATTTTCAGCTGCAGAAGGTGAATCGATGCCTCAACTTTTATTTATCCCTAGCACACCACTTCACGCAATTTTCCTATTGCACATTTCTTCTTTTAAAAAAAATTCTCTCCAATTTCTCTGTTTTTTCTAAAAGTGCATTCTAGAATTCACCAATCTTTCAAGCAATTTCACGTATGTATCCCAATTTTTCCATGAATCTCTGTAGATTTATTTTTCTTTTCTCAATGCATATGTATGTGCTATGGTGCTAGCTGGGTTGAGTTGCCATTTTCTTGGGATTACATGTTTAAATTTTATTGGAATCTTGACACAAGAATGGTTTGAGAAGCATAATTTGATTGGCGTACATGTTGTGTGAGAGAGTGGATTTAATCATGTGATTAAATGTGCATGTTGTTCATTTTTCTCTTGAACGCTTTGTTCACTTTTAGAGGATTTAGGTTGCATGTTGATCTCTCTTAGAAAAATTATCAATGGAATTTCTCATGGCGTAAATCTTGGAAATCATTGTTGGAACCCTTAATGTTGGTACTCGGGTTGGACTAATTAGATGTTTGAGTATGAGAAATAGTTGGTAATGTTATGTAGTACATGCTAATTTAGATTTTCACTATCTTTCAGCATGAGGTCAAAACAACCGGCAAAGCGTAAGGGAGATGTTGCTAAAACTTCAGTCAACCTGAGTATCCCAAGGTTAAGAAAGCCTAGGCTGTTATTCAACCATCAACTCGTACTACCCGGTCAACAGGGCCACCTATGGATGTTATTCCTACTTATTCCACAACTCAGTCCGAGCCTTCTACCTAACAAATTTCTGCAGCAATTGATCAACCGAAGCAAGAAGAAAATCTTGTACGACCCACTTCACCTACCAAATATACTTCGTTCAAACCAACAAAACTAAAGGGTTTGTCTAAGCCAAAACCTTCAACTGGGAACGAGGACACCGCTAAAGGTCAAGCTGATGAAGAGGACTCAGGTCCTGAAAGCACTAACACTACAGAAATGGTCGTTTATGTGGAAAACAAGCAGGCACCCTCTAGCCCAACCTCCAAACATGTTGCTCAGTCTGGACCACAAGGGAAAAGTATAGAGGAAGGATCATCTTCTTCTTTACAAGAACCCACAAGAGCTGAATGTTGAAGGCACGGAGGAGGCGCTGGAGAACGTAGAACTAGAAGTTGGGAAGGTACATTTTCAAGAAGATGAATGTGAGGGGAACATGGACCCAAGTACTTAAGATGGTGAATTAAAGGATGCTGATGGAAATCAAATGGAGAAATCTGACAAAGAAGAAGATAATGAGGAAGTCGATGATTTAGAGATGCTGGCTGCTTTTGCCATAGTATCCAAATCTATTGATGAAGATGAAACCAATGCTGAAAGATAGGAAAAGGAACCGCCAACTGTAATTGTTTTCAAGAAAGAAGAGTTTAAAAGGAGTCCAGATACAGGAAAGAGGATCAAGGCGATTGGCAGAAAAGAGGGTTTGAAGCGGCTTTTAACTCCGGAAGAGTTGTTGAGAAAAGAACTATGTGTAGACAAAGGTTTTTCAAATGCTGATAATGATCGAGATGAGATTAAGGAGATTGTTGTGGAGGAGGGCTGGGAGGATTTCGAAAAGCTACAGACGAACCAAAACATTACCTTGACCTAGGAGTTCTACATTGCTTGCACACACCGAAACCCTAAACCCTTGACCTAGGAGGATGAACTTGTCGTGCAAGTCCGCGGCAAGATTGTGGTGATCAATGCACATGTGATTCATGCCATTTACAAGATTACCCTTCCAGAAGAGGATTTATTTTTGGGAAAATATTTAGAGCCCACACATGAAGATTTAGAGAAGGCTTTGAGGCTAACTGCAGATAAAGTGTAGGATTCGATTCTAAAATAGACAACACGAATTACCACTTTAATTAACTTGTCAAGGATCGTTCTTAGGATATCGAAAATAAATATAGATTAAATAAATCAGGTGAACTTAGTCATGCTCCTACAAACTTAATTGCAATAGATGGATTTAGGAATACCTCAACTCTTGCATATTGAATATTGCGGTAGATCGTTGATGGTGTTCCTACAGATCTGATCTTCTGATCTGTTCTCTTGCTCGATCCGGAAATCTGGTGAGGATACGGTACCGGATCTACATCCGCCCACTCTCACTATTCTCTCTAGGGTTTCAGACAACATCTTCACATTGTTGCCGAATAGAAGAATGCCATCTACATAAAGTGCAAGGAATACCACACTTCCACTGACGCATAATAGGTACACACAACTTTCGGTTTTGCACCGTGAAAATCCATAGGATTTAATCACATCATCAAAATATTTGTTCTATGACCGTGAAGCTTGTTTAAGTCCATAGAAGGACTTCCTTATCTTCTAGACAAGATGCTCTTCACCATCCTTCACATAACCCTCCGACTACTGCATATAGATGTCACGACCTTCCTCAAGGTACCCGTTTAAAAATGCAGTTTTGACATCCATCTGCCAGATCTCAAGGTACTTATGTGCTGTTATGGATAGAAGAATTCAAATGGATTTGAGCATGGCTACCGGTGAGAAGGTCTCGTCATAGTCAATGCCCTCCTTTTGACTATAACTATCCGCCACCAACCTAACTTTAAAAGTCATTATTTCTTCTTTTGAACCTTTCTTCCGTTTGTATACCCATTTGCAACCTATGACCCGAAAGCCATCTGGTAGTGCAGACTTTTGTTATACATCCATAGCGGTAATTGATTCAATTTCTAAATCCATGGCTTTATGCCATTTTTCCGCACCATTGTCATTTACTGCTTCGTCGTATGTCCATGGGTCAGTATTATCAAGTACATCTTTCGGGATCAAGTCTGAAGACTCTCCCAAGAACAAATACCGCTTGGGTTGGTGAGGTGCCCTCCCACTACGACGGAGCATTGGTATTGCGTCAGCAGTTGGTGCAGTTACTTGTGACTCAAGGCCTTGCACTGGCGACCGTGCAATTGGTTCCATACCTTCAAGAGGTATACTCAATCTGCCTCGGGGTTTTCCCAATGGAAGCCCATCATCTTCTCCAATTTCTTGGAGCATGATATCACTCTTGGATCTGTGGTTTTTCACAAACTCGTCCTCCGAGAATCTCGCGTTGGTGCGAACTACAATTTTCTGATCCTCAGGAAAGTAGAAATAACCACCTTTGGTTTGTTTGGGGTATCCCACGAACAACATTAGCTTGGACCTACCTTCTAACTTATCAAGTTCCTTTGACAAAACATATGCCGGACAACCGCACACTCTTATCTTTGACACACTGGGCTTTTTCCCATGCTAGAGTTCCGAGGGTGTTTTAGGAACTGACTTAGAAGGTACCAGGTTCAGTAGGTACGCCGCTGTTAGTAACACGTGGCCCCAAAATGAAACAGGCAAGTTCGCATAACTCATCATGGATCTAACCTTTTCAAGAAGAGTCATATGTCTTCTTTCCGCCACACCATTCTGCTGACGAGTGCTCGGTGCGGTCCATTGGGATGTAATCCTATGCTCTGACAAAAACTGCAAGAACTCGTCACTGAGATACTCACCACCATCATCAGATCGTAATGACTTAATGGTCTTGCTTATCTTCTTCTCTACTTCCACCTTGAATTCTTTGAATTTCTCCAAGCATTTAGACTTACAATGAAGTAAGTAAACATACCCGTATCTCGAGTAATCATCAATAAAAGTGACGAAATATTTAAATCCTCCACGAGGTTGCGTAGACATCGATCCACATAAATTAGAGTGGATCAATTCCAACTCATCACTTTCTTGAGACTGACTTACCTTGGAGGGCCTGGTCGTCATCTTTCCCTCTATACAGGATTCACAAACTCGATGTGGAAATACCTGGATTGAATCCAATGTTCCATCATCCACGAGTCTCTTGATCCTCTTTAGATTGATGTGACCTAGTCTCAGATGCCATAGATATATAAGATCCTCATCAGAAGATGAAAACTTTCTCTTCTTATGATTAAATGAGTTATATGCAGCATTCACGGAAGATTCATGCGAAAAAGTTATGATATAAAGAGAGTCTTTCTGTATCCCACAACAAATAACACCGTTATCACCATTGATAGTAACATGACTATAAAAAATAATTGAAAATCCATCATTTATTAAACTGGAAACAGAAATAAGGTTCCGCCAAAAATCCGGCACATATAAAACGTCTCTTAAAATCAAAACATTATCTTGAAAGCATAATGTAACATCTCCAACTGCTACTGCAGACACACGAGTAGCATTACCCGTGGAGATCATCACCTAATCATCATTCAACTGCCTAGTCGGCCTGAGTCCCTCCAAAGTGTAACCAACATGATAAGTAGCTCCAGTATCCACTACTCACGAATGGGTAGAAACAGATGCTAAACATGTTTCCGTTACAAATGCTAATGACGTACCTTGTCCAACCCACTTGGTCAGACAATCCTTCTTCCAGTGATCTGTTTTGCCAAAACAGAAACACTTGCCCTTTTTCCCCGGTGACACGGTCTTCTTTTTCCCAGAACTTTTTCTTCCAAAGGCTGTCTTCTTGAATTTCTTTCCTTTCACCCCATTAGCACCTTTCGATGAAGCAGGGCAACTACCGAAAGAAACCAAGACTGCCTTTTTCATGTTGCATGACTGATTTAGCCGCCATGAGGTCACTATGTAACTTATTAAGAGTGTACTCCTTTTTACTCATGACAACATTCAGTCTGAAGTTCTCAAAATACTTCGGAAGTGAGTTGAGTATGATATCGACCTGGGCTTCCCCGTCAATACCTCCTTCATGCAATCTCTGTTCATCCATGAGGTGAGTCATGGAAACAATGTGCTCCCTCACTGAGCTAACATCAAACATTTTACAACTCACGATTTCTCTCATGAGCTTAAATCGGGTAGCTCTATTCGATTCCCCATAAGTAACTGTGAGACTATCCATAATCTTAGCTGCTTTGTCATAGTGCTGATGTTGTTGCTAGAGCACCTTAGACATAGTGGTCATCATGTAGCACTTGACTACATTATTAGACTTGACCCACTTTTCATAGAGGTTCCGCTCCACATTAGTTGACTAAGTAGTGGGGACAACTGGACACGGAGTATTAAGAACAAATTGATGTTCCTCTACAACTAGGATATAATCCAAGTTGATCTTCCATTCCAGGATATTCAGACCAGTTAATTGATTTTGTGCCAAGATATTGATGATATTATTCATAGACATATATGAAATCAATAATTGATTAAAGTAAGAATATACATGCAGAACATTGAAACAAATATACATTGTAACCTTTTGATAAACCAATACAATTGTTTCCCCCAACTGCCTAGGTGCATCTACTGAAAGCTCCTTTCGAAGACGTTTATAGTAGACCACCTAACTTGACTGCTCTTTGAAGTTCAAGTCTTTAATTTCAATCCATGCCAGGTATTCGCCGACAAATGAAATTAATAATCGGAGATAAAACTAAGACCATGTTCAACCTATCTGAGCAGGGATATCATTCATGAGTTAGTACTCAGGCAACATCTACGCATTTGACCACAATTCTAACTCCAGAAGTTAAAAGGATGATTTGTCATACGTACTAGACCCATGACGCATGCCTCTTACAAACTTTGTTATCTCATTTAAAACAATCCTAGAGAACTTATGAAAAAATAAAGTAAGCAGACTACGGTCGTGTAGACGTCTACTCACTTCATTGTCCACTTCTCACATGTTTAAATGTTTTCTATAGAAATCTCATCTATTAGAACTTATGAACAAATAAAGAAAGCAGGCTATGGTCGTGTAGACGTCTACTCACTTCACTGTCCACTTCTAATAAGAGACCGTATTGTGGAGGTCTTGTAGATTTTAAATAAAAAATCTTGCTTAGTCTTTTTCTTTCAAAAGGTTCTTATGCGCAAATATTATTTTATTATCCATAAATTATGTCACATCTAAAATACCATCATATTTCCCGAAATGATTCCGGAATTTATAGACATAATTTAATACAAAAAATAAATCACATAAAGCATGCTTTGAACAATAAATAATAAAGCAGTAACATGCTTCCCTATTATCTACAACATGCTTTAAAATTAAATAATAAAAGCACTATAATGCTTTCCTATTATTTACTAGTGCGCACATAATAAATCACATCATACGAGAACTTAATAAATAAAATAAAAAATTCTTGTGGCCCCTTGATGCAATAAATCTATCTATTACAATGATTTATTTTGATATAGATCTTCAAATTGGGCTCCCACTCTTTAACTTGAAATTTGCAATTTTTGGGCTGGAAAAAATATTGGGTATTGGGCTAGGAATTAGGATTTGAAGCCCATAGGGTTGTAAAACCCTAATTTGAAGAAACCCTAATTTTTCAGCAGCTCGGGCCGCCTCCAGGCCGTCGAGCCCGTGTCTGAAAACCCTAGCCCTAGCAGCTGCAAACCCTAGCCGCGGCTAGGGTTGCAGCCGCCACCTCCTCCAGCCTGGATCGGCCGCCGTAGGAGCACAGACACAGCTGCCACAGGATACAGCAGCCCCGCCGCCTGTCTGCTCACCGATGAGCACCGCCCACACCTGCAACCGCCGATGAACTTGCCGCGCAGGCAACCAAAAAGCTCGTGTACGTAGCAAGCAAACTGTCGCACGCAATTGTACAAAAATAGCCACCGGAGATTGACACCACAAGACCACCGTCTAGCCACGCATGTCCAATGCCTCCCACCGTCGTGCGCACCAGTGCACGGCTATTGAAGGTCTACAATGACCCATGCCGGTCAAAACCGGCGCCGCTGCCACCACGAGGGAGAAGAAAGGATAAACACGAGCTGCTATTCTGGATGGGACCACTACGAGCGGCTGCTGCTTACAGGGATTTGCCACGCGCTGCCTCTGCATCGCCTGCCGGCGGTTGCTGCCGTCGTCCACCGTTGCGCGCCACTTGCACGCAGCTGCTGTAATATTCCAGCCACCGGAAAATTGCTAAGCTGCATTTTCTCTCGCTGTTCTTCGATCTCGATCTTTTTCTCCGATTTACAGATTGAATAAAAATACAAACAAATAGATCTAGTCTATTACATGATTTTTCCTATCTATCTAATTGAGGATTTTCTCGTGATTTAAAACCATAAACAAAACTAGGGAGGGGCCACGAGAACAAAAAACATCGACGACAATTTTAAATCTATCCATGAAAATACATATTTATTTAATCACAATTTATTCTGGATAGAGCCTAAGTACTAGAACCTCGCTTTGATACCAATTGTAGGATTCCAGTCTACAATAGACAACGCAAATTGCCACATTAATTAACTTGCCAAGGATCGTTCTTAAGATATCCAAAATAAATATAGATTAACTAAATCAGGCGAACCTAGGCATGCTCCAACAAACTTATTTGCAATAGATGAATTTTGGAATATCTCAACTCCTGCGGATTGAATATGGCAGTTGATCGTTGATGGTGTTCCTACAGATCTGATCTTCTGATCTGTTCCCTTGCTCGATTCAGAAATCTGGAGAGGATACGCTACTAGATCTACAGCCGCCCACTCTCACTATTCTCTTTAGGGTTTCTAATTTGAAAGTTTGAACATATGTGGGAAATAAGAGATTATCTATTTATATAGATCAGGAGAATGGGCTTATGGGCTCTGAGCGATGTTGGGCCAGACCAGGGATCAAATGCAAATAATAATGTGGGTCTCATATTAATTAATTCCATGTTCAACCCAGAACATAATTAATTAATATACATTAATTCATGCCACCAGATAATTAATGTTGACCTACCCCTTTATTACCACGTTATTAGGAACGGATTGCATTGACTTAGTTAATCCCCATATTTAAGGTTTCAGACATTCATTAAATAATTCAGCGTATAACGATTAGCTGTTATTAATTAATCTCTTATTATTCCTGAGTAGTACCACTCAACCCTTATCGCTTATGCTTGAATCAATGATTCACCCTGCAGGACTTAGCATAACGAACCTCGTGAGCTTCCCAGGGAATGTCACCATTCTGAAACGAATATGGTTATCTAAATCCAGCCTGAGGAAACCCCACACAAACTGCCATCACCCAAGATGCAAATATATGAGTACATGTAAGACTCTCCACCATAGCAAGTCAAAGTGACAGTCAACCCATGTGTGCCCCTCAGCTTTGAATAGACTTTAGATCCAACCAAGTTACTGAGATCTTTACTCATTCAGATTTAAAGTAGAATGGTTCATCTCACTGTTGATCCTATCAATACATTGAGATGTACCGGTCACACAAAGCATTCAAGATATACCACTTATGGACTTGTGTGCCGCAGCCTAAACCGAAAGCCAAACCAGTAACTGTCTCAGCTGTGATAATTGTTTATATCTCTCTAGGTCGAACGATCTATATGTTCTTCTGTGATCTCTTACACACCGTATGATCTCCCTATCGACGAGATAACAGGATGTGTTTGTTCGAATGGTATGATTGTAAATTTAGACAGGAGTTGTTTATTGCAAGTCATTAATGACTACCAGTATATCAAACATAACGTTTCCTAATATACAAATCATAATGCTTTTGTGCATAAAATTCCAACATAAAGGCACTCAATGGTTTAGTTTTGGAATCGTGGGTAGGATTTGTGGGAAGTCCTTGACCAATGTCGTGCAATTGCTCATGCACTTTGTCAAGCACGAATTATCTCCAACATCATATGATATTTATTAGTCTACTGATTGGGTGATGCTTGTTGTTGTCTTGAAGGCACATGAGAAATTATATATTGCACCAGTGATTATGAGATCCATGCATCATAATATTTACTCATATTTAGACAGGTTGATTTTCTTGGGATTAGTTAGACAAGCTTGCTCCGGAGCCGATTGTGAATTCAGATGAGATATCTTTAGCACAATCGGTGATTGAGGTTGCGCAGCTTTTGAGGCATCATGCTGAGTTAGTCCGCGCACTAGCGCCTAGAGTTTAACAATCTGCGCTAAGAAAAGTTGTAGCTGTTAAAAGTGTGAAGAGGAAGGGAATGGCCAGCTAGCTTGTTGCATCTACATCAGAGCCTATAATTTCAGCAGATTCTAACCATGGACTCCAAGAGGAGTTAAAGAACTGAAGGAGTTAAAAAAAAGCAGTTTTGCTAGATTTTGGGAGCACAAGAGTACCTTGTTGATGATTGTAACAAAATGTGCCACAATATAAATAAGCTAGAGGAGCACATCCAAGATTATATCATAAATGTTCTAGATTTGCTGGAGTGTGGCCGTCTGGAAGTTAGTTCACCCTTAACCATATCTTTTATTTGCCTTGGTGGCCTTGAAAAATTTCAAACCTGGTAGTTCCCCTTAATTTCTTCTTTATCATATTGGTATCGTAAATATATTAGTATAGCATATATTAGTACTAATAATATTTTGTGCGTGTTGTTAGCATGCAGACTATTAGAAGTGTAAGTATGTCTGTGTTGCACTTTAAAATAAATCGTTGGTTAGTACTCTCTTTAATCAAGATCAAGCATCGCTTTAGTTCGCCGGAAATACACTAGTTTGTATGTTGTATCCTTGGAACCAATCACCCAAAGGAGGCGAATTTAGTTTGAGGAAACTGTGATTTCCACAGGTCCTAGATTTTTTAATCTTTGTTTCTTTGTCCACATAGAGATCGTCTTACTGTTAGGTTCAATGTGTTGTTCCCACAATTTTACAATAGTCATTCTGTGACATGCTCAAATGTTTCCGGAGAATCTCGAACTAACCACTTGATCACAAGTAATGCGCTTTCACCACTCTCACTTTAGACGCTATTACCACTGCACCCAGAGTAGAGGACACCACTCAGGAATCAAGATTCTTCTTTTGTTGTATTTTTCGAAAAGAAAGACATTTAATTAAATTAAAACATTCATATATCCCTGGGATTACCTCTTATCTCTAATCTTTGACCTCTTGGTCAAAGGCAATGTCCTTTCACAACTACAACCTAGGAAAGGGACATCACTTTGTTGTCCACTTCTTCTTCTTCTTCTTCTTCTTCTTCTATTAACGTAATAGTAATGCATAAAGTTAAACTTACACACGTAGATATCTCCGGGAAAACTCGAACTCATGAACTCTTCATTACAAGTAAGGTGCTTTCTCTTCCTTATTCCTCTTCTTTTTTTATAATTATGTTTTAATAAAAATAAATTTATTCAAACTCACACCCCCAAATATCCCAAAAAATCTCAAACATGTGATATCCTTATCCAGGCATGGTGTTTTTCCTTGAAATCTTATAATTTTAGTAAAATAAGTGAGGTAAATTGAAAGGTTTTTGTAACACTTACTTGTGAGACCTTAGGTCTGGTCTCTTAAGTGTGATCTCTTATTTATTTTGTTGTGTTCTCACTTGAGATGTAGCCTATAAATAGATCTCTCATTCCAATTTTCTAAACACACCAAAACAAGAGTTCTCCCCTCTCTTCTCTAACTCTTATTCTCCATTTGAAATTTTTCGTAGCTTGTGTTCTTAGCTTATAAGATGAAGCTTTCTACCTCTCTTTCTGTAATTCTTATTCGTTCCTTTTGCTAATTTGTTGGTTTGTACACTCTATGATAAAATTCAAGCATCACATTAATATGTATGTTGTATCTTGGGAACCAATCACCCATATGAGACAAATTTGGTTAAAGGAAATAGTGATCTCCGCAGGTCTAATTTCCCTAATCCTTGTTACTTTGTCCACATAGAGATACGGTTACTATGAAGTTCAATTTCTTGTTCCCACAATGTTGTAATAGTCAATTTGTTCACACACTCAGATGTTTCTGGAGAATCTCGAACTAACCACTTGATCACAAGTAAGCGCTTACACCACTCTCCCTCAAGACCCTTTCACCACTTTACCCAGAGTAGGGGACACCACTCTCCCTTCTAGATTCTTCATTTTTGTATTTTTGAACAGAAATACGTTTAATTAAATTGACACACTAACGTAGCCCTAGGAATACTTCTTATCTCTAATCATTTACCTCTTGGTCATAGACTATGTACTTACACCACTACACCCGAGCAATGAATATCACTCTCGTGTCCATTTCTTCATCTATTAATTCAACAGTATACCATTTAGTTAAACTTATGCACCTACATATCTCTGAGAAAACTCGAACTCAAATACTCTTTATTATAAATAAGGTGATTTCACTACTACACCCCGAGCATGGACACAAGTCTTCCTTCTTCCTCTTATTTTTTTTATAATTATTTTTTAATAGAAATGCATTTATTTAAACCCACACCCTAAAATATCCCCAAAAATATCAATCCTATGACATTTTAATTTTGGCATGGTGCTTTTCTTGGAAATTTTATAAATTTAGAGAAATAAGTGAGGAAAATTGAAAGGTTTTAGAGAACTTTATTTGTGAGACCTTAGGTGTTGTCTCTTAAGGGTGATCTCTTAATTGTTTAGATGTGTTCTCACTTGAGATGTAGCCTATCGATAGGGCTCTCACTCTCATTTTCTTAATACACCAAAGCAAGAGTTCTCTCCTCTTTTCTGTGGTTCTTATTCTCCATTTAGACTTTTTTGTTAGCATGTGTGCTTAGCTTATAAGAACAAGCTTCCTTCCATTAGAACTTATCTGTTTCTTGGGCTAATTCGTTGGTTTCTACTCTCTTTGATCAGTTTAAAAAGCACTTTAGTTCATCGGAAACACACTAGTTTGTATGTTGTAAACTAAGAACCAATCACCCATACGAGGTGAATTTAGTTTAAGGAAACTGTCATCTCCAAAAGTCTTGGATCTCCCAATCCTTGATACATCGTCCACATAGAGATACTCTTACTGTGAGGTTCAATCTATTGTTCCCACATTATTGTAATAGTCATTCTATTCATACACTCAGATGTTTCTCGAGAATCTCGAACTAACCACTTGATCACAAGTATTGCACTTTAAACACTCTACCGTAAACCGCTTTCACCACAGCACCTAGAGTAGGGGACACCACTCTCCTTTGAAGATTCTTTTTTTCGTATTGTTTTATTAGAAATACATTGAATTAAATTAAAACACTCATATATACCTAGGATCATTTCTTATCCCTAATCATTGACCTCTTGGTCATAGGCAATATCATTACAACACTACACGCCGAGCAAGGATCATCACTCTCCTATCCTCTTCTTTTTTTTATTATTTTAATAGTAATTCATTAAGTTAAACTTACACACCTAGATATTTCTGGGAAAACTAAAACTCATGAACTCTTTAGTAAAGATAAGGTGCTTTCACCACTACATCCCGAGCAGGGACCCCACTATTCCTTCTTCCTATTCATTTTTTATTAATTATTTTCTAGTAGAAATGCATTTATTTAAACTTACACACCTAAATATCCTAGATGTAGGGATTATATACTGAGAGCATATATGATTAAGTGTTTTGTACACTGGTCTTCAAATATGTGTTGCTACAACAATGCTCGCTGTCTGATGAAACAAACATACGACGAACCATAATATCCTATTATCTCGCCTATAAGGATGACCATATGGTGTGTTTGAGATTACAGAGGATCATATGAGTCATTTGACCTAGCGAGATATAAACAGAATCACAGCTGAGACAGTCCCTGGATAGGCTGCCGGTCTAAGCTGCGGCACATTGGTTCATAAGTGAGCTTATCCTAGCTACTTGATGTGTCGTTACATAGTTATGTATTGATGGGATCAAAAGTGGGTTGTGCCATTCACTTTGACATACGAATGAGCCAGATCCCTAACATACTTCCTATGATCTTAAACCTAACTGAAGGATAAGGGGCACACACAAATTGACCACACTTTGATTTACCAAGGTGGCGAGTCTTACATGTACTCTTATACGCGTACTTTGGGTGTTGGCAATTTGTGTGTGTCCTGCTTAGGCTGGACGTTTAGGTAAGCATATCCGTTTCAGGTTGGTGACATTCCCTGAGGAGCTCACAAGGTTCATTATGCTAAACCTTGCAGGTTGAATTATTTAATTCAGGCATAAGTTAAAAGGAGTGAGTGGTATTACTCAAGAAATAAGAGATTAATTAATTATGGCTGATTGTCATAAGCCAAATTAATTAATGAATGTCTAAAACCTTAAATATGTGGATCATGTTAGTTTTGTGCAACCCTTTCCTAATAACGTGGTAATAAAGGGGCGAGTCAGCATTGTTACCGTGGTGAAGGTTAAAACAATGATTTATTAATTAATTATGTTCTGGGTTGAACAAGGAAGAATTAATTAATAAAGAGGGCCCACTTTATTATTTGCATCTGGTGCCTGGTCTGACCATGAACTGCTCAAGCCCATTAGGGTTAGGGTTTCTCAAAACCCTAACCCTATATATAGGCCTTCTCTCTATCAGATCTTTAATTCAAGAGATTTTTCAGTATATTGAAAATAGAGGGAGAGACGGCGGCGGCTGATCTGTTGGAGGAACTGATCGATTTCTCCAGATCTCGAATCCAACTTGGTAGATAATCCTCACCAGATTTCCAAGGAGCAAGGGAGCAAATCAGAAGATCAGATCTGTAGGAACAACTGTCCATCGCCGCGTTCTATCTCAGATCTAAGTTTACTTCATCGTTTTATTCTCTGATCTAGATTTGTAGTTCAAACAATGAAGATCAGGTATTCTTAAATTCCATCCTTTGCAATTAATTTTGTAGGAGCATGCATAGGTTTGCATGGTTTATTTAATTGAAATTTATTCCTGGTATCCTAAGAACGATCTTTGGCAAGAATTTAATTAATGGAAACTCATGTTGTCCATCGTAGACTCAAACCCTACAACTGGTATCAGAGCCAGGTTGATGTTCTTAGGCTTTATCTTGGATAAAATGAAATTGAATAAATATGTATGTTCATGGATGGATTTAAATTGTCGTGGATGTTTTTGTTCTCGTGGCCTTCTCGATTTTGGATCTGTTTTTCACCACGAGAAAATCTGTGGTTAGATTTAATAGGGAAAATCATGTAATAGATTTAGATCTATTTTTGTATTTTCTTTTTATTTCAAATCTATAAAATTGAGATCCGGAGGAAGAACGAGGAACGAAGAACAAAGAACGGAGAAGGCGACATGATTAGGGTTCAGCCGCGCCCAGTTACTTCACGCTGCTGCGTGCTTCCGCGAGCGGCGGCGGCTGCTGCATCGCGACTGGCGATGATGACCGGGACGGGTGGCGGCGGTAGGGTTTCGACCCTATGGCTGTGCCGTGCCCGTCTCCCTTTTGCGTGAGACGGGGGTCGTGAGCAGGCGCAGAGCCGTTTGCAGCCGGGCTGCATGCTCGGCCGATGGCGCCGGCTCTGCCGTGCGTGGCTGCTGCCAGTGATGACGTAGGTGGCAAAGAAGGCCGCGTGCGCGGTGGGGCTGCGAGCGGCGGGGACGAGCGCGGCTGTTCAGGGTTGCGCATCGCGCGGCCTCTGCGCGTCCTCGCCGGCGTCTGCGGCTGCTCTGGGGAGCGGGCTAACGGTGGAGGTGCTCTGAGCGACGGCTGGTGCGAACTCCGACCGCTGGCAGCGGGTGTGCAAGAGCTATGGCCCGCAGTCTGGAAATTGGGGTTTGGTTCTTCCTTTGGGCCAGAAACATTAATTCAAGGGCCAGTTGTTGTTAAAGCAATTCAAATCAGATTTCAAGTGAAACGGAGGCCCAGTTTGAAGATTTGTATTAGAATTAAATCTTGTAATAGTTAGATTT
The DNA here is from genome assembly GCA_026898455.1 of Plectranthus barbatus. Classification (NCBI taxonomy): domain Eukaryota; kingdom Viridiplantae; phylum Streptophyta; class Magnoliopsida; order Lamiales; family Lamiaceae; genus Plectranthus; species Plectranthus barbatus. The sequence continues at coordinate 151,612 of JAPKLW010000201.1, forward strand.
AATTTATTTCCATGTAATCGCATTTGAGAGGCCATGAGAATTTATTTGTTTATTTATTTATTCTCGTATTAATGTGATTTATTATGTGCGCACTAGTAAATAATCGGAAAGCATGCCTATTTGCTTTAATTATTTACTTTTATAAGCATGTTGCAATTTTATTTTTGAGCATGTCTTATGTGATTTATTTTATGTTTTAAATTGTGTCTATAAATTCCAGGATTCATATTAATTTATGATGGAATTTTAGATGTGATATAATTTATGGGAACATAAAATAATGTGTGCGCATGAAACCTTTAGAATTAAAAAATACTAAGCTGGATTTTGATTCTTTTCTAACCAACATCATTAGACCTCCACAAATACGACTTCTTATTAGAAGTAAAGCATTTCGAAGCGTAAATGACTACTCGGGTAGCTTGCATTAGAAATAATTTACCAGTTCTAATGCGATGAGGTTTCCAAATAAAACATTTATTTTAAGATGAGAAGTGGGAGCCTCTAAGCAAACGTCTAGTCGGGTAGCTTGCATTGAGACAACTTTCACTTGTCTCTAAGATTAATCTAAATGGGATAACAAAGGATGTAAAGGGCATGTGGCATGGGTCCAGTACGTATGCTAAATTGCTCTAAACGTCCGGAGTTAGGCTTGTGGTTAATTTTGGCTTAAATGTTGCCTGGAGTATAACTTATTTGTGATGTCCCTGCTCCGGATAGGTGAACATGGTAAAGATCTCCAATATTAATTTCTTTTGCTTAAGATACCTGGCATGTTAAGAAATTAAAGGACCTATTTTGGTTTGGTTGAGCGTTTGCCGTAAACGTCTACTCGGGTAGCTTGCGGTGAATTAGCTTGGGTAATTGGAATGAACAAATTGCATTGTTTTATCTAAAGGTTCTATGCATAATTGTTTCAATTGTTCGTAGTATGTGCTTACTTTAATTCGTTTATTTGTTTTCAAATATGTCTATTATTTCATCGCTCATCAATTCAATGGTACGCAATTCCTTGACTAGTCTGAATTTTCCTGGGTGGAAAAGTGACTTTGTCAAGCTCTTGGATTCATTTGGACATTTGTTTGTTTCTGCAAACTCCCTGTCCGAGTTCGCCGACTGATACATCTTCCGATGAGGAGCGTGCACAGTATCACATGTGGATGTGGTCGAATGGCATGGCCAGACAATATATCTTGGCTGGTATGTCAGATGCACTGCGTCCTCGTTATAGTGATGTATGGTTTGCGCGTGACATTATGCGATGTCTTGACGTAGCGTATGGCAGACTCGATGGACATACCAGATCCAGTCTTATCAAGCATATTGTAAGACAGAAAATGGGTCAGAACTGTTTGGTACGTGAACATGTGGAATCGTGGGTCCAAAACTATAAGAGGTCCCACTTTATGGGAACCAAGCTATCATGTAATAACGCTTTGTCCGTCCCTGCTTGGTTAGACAATCCTTCTTCCAGTGACCAGTTTTGCGACAACGAAAACACTTGCACTTCTTCACCGGTGTCACAGTGTTCTATTTACGAGAACTTTTGCTTCTAGAGACTGTCTTTTATAATTTCTTTCCAATCACCACTTTAGGCTTAGCACCTTTTGATGAAGCAGGGCGACTACTGGAAGAAACCAAGACTACCTTTCCAGGTTGCATGACTGATTGAGCTACCATAAGATCAATAACTCATTGAGAGTGTACTCCTTTTTACTCATGACAACATTCAATCTGATGTTCTCAAAAGACTTCGGAAGTGAGTTGAGTATATTATAGACCTGGGCTTCCTCGTCAATACCTCCTCCATGCAACATCAGCTCATCCATGATATGAGTCGTGGATGTTGGGATTGTATACTGAAAGCATATATGATTAAGTGTTTCGTACACTGGTATTCATGTATGTATCCGCAACAATGCTCGCTGTCTGATAGAACAATCATACGACGAACTATAATATCCTATTATCTCGCCGATAGGGATGGCCATGTGGTGTAACCACAGCAGGATCATATGGCTCGTTTGACCTAGCAAGATATAAACAGTATCACAGCTGAGACGGTCCCTGGATAGGCTGTCGGTTTAAGCTGCGGCACATCAGTTCATAAGTGGGCTTATCCTGGCTACTTGATGTGTCGGTACATATTTATGTATTGATGGGATCAACAGTGGGATGCGCCGTTCTCATTGACATATGAACGAGCCAGATCCCTAACATACTCTCT
>JAPKLW010000201.1:153848-184799 GCA_026898455.1 Plectranthus barbatus
ATTCTATATCCATCCTATGCAATTTATTTTGTAGGAGCATGCATAGGCTTTCGCATGGTTCATTTAATTGTAATTTATTCCTGGTATCCTAAGAACGATCCTTGGCAAGTGTTTATTTAATGGCAATTAATATTGCCCATCGTAGACTCAAACCCTACAGTGGAAACTACGTACCCCCTCACTTAGCTACCATCAGTCACTTTACAACTCATAATTTCCATCATGAGTTTAAATCTGACAGCTCTGTCTAATTCCCCATAAGTAATTGTGAGACTATACATAATCTAAGTTGCTTTGTCATAGTGCTGATGTTGTTTATGTAGCACCTTAGACATAATGGTAATAATTTAGCTTTTGACTACATTGTTGGACTTGACCCACTTGTCATTGAGGTTCCGCTCCACATCAGTTTACTCGGCAGTGGGGACAGCTGGACATGGAGTGTTAAGAACGATTTGATGCTCCTCTACAACTAGGATATAATTCAAGTTGCGCTTCCATTCCAGGAAATTTGGACCAGTTAATTGATTTTGTGTCAAGATATTGATTACATTATCCATTGACATGTGTGGAAACAATAATTGATTAAAATAAGAAAATACATGCAGAACATTGAAACAAATATGCATTGTAGCCGTTTGATAAACTAATAGAGTTGTCATCTTCGGTGTCCATCTCACAGCCCCTGTAATTTTATTCACCACATTTTTTACCAGGTCTTATGGCTCGATGGTTAATGTGTAATCTGAAACATAAGGAGAGCTGGATCATGTCAGCCGGGTGTAGGGATGTGGTCTAGCCTACTACTATTCATAAGGATCCTGTTTGTTTTCCTTCCATCACAACCTGCTGCTTTGAGGGCGTTCCTTCTAGACAATTGGTAAGGTTCATCTTCCTCCCACTTGATACGAGACAGAGCATTATTGAGTGTGTCATCCAATGTTTGACAAGGGTTCAAGTTAAGTTCCTTGTCTAGATTTGAATTCACGTCCAGACATTTCTTGAAAGCCCCAATCACAGTGGATTGTGAGCAGTTCAGGATGTTGACTAGTTACTAGCACCCAACGTATGAGCACAAGGTTTCACTCGACTTTTGGATGAAGACATAGAATTTGTCGGGATGCTTTTCAAAATTATGACTGCTAGCATATTGGTGTCGAAATAGTTGATACAATTATGAAAATTTTGATACCCTTGGGGGAGAAACATGAACCATTGCAGGGCGGGTCTTGTAAGGCTAGACCCAAAATTCTTTCACATGTAAGCCTCCTGAACATCCGCTTGTATCGATGTTGTGAACATTTTTTTCTTTTAGCTAGTGATATGTTTTTCTAGATCCAAGGTTCAATCATTTGGGATGAAGTTCGGTGGGATGAGCCAGGTCGGGATCTCGAAGTTAGCTATATCGGGGGTGGTGGTGGAGTCTTCGTAACTCTCCCTTGCGAGGTTCTTCTCTGGATGCGGTACTCCTAGAAAACGAGCCAGCAGGGATTTGAAGTAGTTCATCCAACTTTTGATCTTCCCTTTGATCAAGCTCATTGCCATTGTTGCGATGGTGGGAGTGTCGGCACCGGCCCCGGTCATGTGTCCTCGCCCAGTATTCGGAGAAGGATTTCTAACAATGGCTGCTTGCATTTTGGTCAAAATCCCTGTTGAGGTTCCTAGGGGTTGACCGAAGGGAGTTGCGTGGAGCTCTCTGGGTTCGTAATAAAGGTTGTCGATCCATCAAGAGCCTTTCTGCCCGGAGACACTAGTTTTTTTCTTGCAACTCGCAATGCGCACTCGTCATTTGCTCCATTAGCTGGATCATCCTTGCGAGCTCCCTTTGTGCATCCCTCATTTAGTTCATCAACCGCAACACGTTCGGGTCGTCCACTGATGACTGTGGTGGCGGGATAATACTTTGTGCCATTTTAGGCACCCTAGACTGTTCAATTTTTCTGAGAAGATCCTGGAGAGTCATCCCCCTCATCTCCACTATCTTCGTGATAAACACTCACTTTGTGCATTTTACTGATATAGATTAGCTCGCTATTGACCTCAGATTGGATTGTTATGTGGTATTTTCATGCATTATCTTTATTCTTTAAGAAAATATTACGTTTGGTTTGGTTTGTGGTTATTTATGCAGATTTTATGCACAGTCGAGTTGTTTACGAGATCTAACCAAGTACCCTGGGGCCAATCGATGCTAACTTGCATCGGGAAAAGGAAGAAGTCAAAAATTACCGAAGGCCGCGCCGAATTCACGTTCGTGACAATATTGGCGACCCAAATGACACACTTGGCGATCGCCGAGTTTGTAGATGGGTCGCCGAAGTGGGAATTATATTTTTGTCCCACGGCACGAACTCGGCGACCCAAATGACACATTTGGTGATAGCCAATTTCGTGGATGGGTCGCCGAGTTGGAAGAAGTTTCACGTTGGGTTCGAAGCAAAATTGGCGACCAAGTGACGAAATCGGCGATCGCCGATCGGGTATGCGGGTCGGCAAGTTTGACGCATTTTTGACGAATTCTGACGAATCTGAAGCTCAAAACCATATCTTTACAAGATTTGAAGATCCCCAAGTATAAATAGGACTTCCCAGGACCTAGAAAAGGTTCCTTCACAGTTTTTCAAGAGAGAAAAAGTTGGGAGAATGCAGGGGAATAGAGAAAAATTGAAGAGCACTCCTGAAATTGAAGATCGAAGATCACGGGTTTTTTATTTACATGTTCTTCGTTTCTCTGTTTTCTTAGAACTTAGCATGATTGGCTAAGTCCTTCGTGGATTCTAGGGTTTTGAAACTTGATGAATTTCATTTAATTGTTTATGTGATTCGATTTTCCTTTTCCATCTACATTCTAATTTTATCTGAGCTTTTCATTAATTACGTGAGACTGGCCATCGATTGTGATTTGAATTAATAGCTTTTGAACCGAGAGGTCTATGTTATCAATTTAGATGTAGATAAATTGGATTTAATAGAACGATTGTCCGAGAGAAAATTGAACTGTTGAAGAGTTTTAAAAATCTAAGGTTTTATCAAGAGTAAAAGTCTTTTTGCGCGTCCGAGAGGAGTCACTTGGTCTTTTATTTCCAAGTTATGGTTTAGAGTCCGAGAGGATCACCTGATAACATATTTGAGATTAACTCATGTTTTTGGAAATTAAAATTGGAATTGAATTACGTAAATAATTGTTTGATTAATTTTCAATGTGGATTGCCCTGGAATCCTAGTTTCTCAATAGATTTTCTAAACTTAATAAATTTTCTTTACTTGTCATTCTAAATATTGCTTTCAATATTGCCTAGGAATAAATAGACAAACTTTTCTATCGGTGTGTCTAGATAGTAGTACGATATCCATGTGTTAGTGTTTGATTATACTTCGATTCTACAATCTTCGAGATCGATAAATTATTACTTGCCCACTGCAGTGGTCTGTACACTTGCAGAATAGCACGTTGTGAAACGTGCTATCATGTTTTTTGCGCCATTGCCGGGGATTGCACAGATTTATAATTAACACTAATTCCAATATTACGCTATTTACTCTAGATTTTAGTTTTACGTATTGTTATTTTATTTTCCAATTTCTTTTTTGTGTTGTTCACTGTGTGTTCTCCTGCAGGTAGTATATGTGAACCAGGTCAAAAGGTCCAGCTCTTGAACCTATAGATCCGGAGATTGAGTCTACCTGTCGAAGGAAAACTGCACGAAGAAAGTTAGCGTGTCCTATGGCTGACGATCAGGCGACACAGATTGTTGAGCTTCAGAGGCAGCTACAAGAGATGAATCTAAGACTTCAGGAGCGTCAAGCTCCAGAAGTACCACGGCAGCCCACTATAGATAAGATGTACGAGCCGATGACCGATAGGCATCGTAATGCGGACTTTGGACTGAAGGTGAACACATCTAATTTCGAGCTGAAGACTGGTCTGATACACACTGCTCAACAGAACCAGTTTGGGGGATCTCCCTCTGAAGATCCTCATTTGCATATCCAAAAATTTCTGCTACTCTGTGACACAGTCAAGCAAAATCAGGTGCCAATCGACTACATCCAGCTGCACCTCTTCTAATTCACACTGCGTGACAGAGCTCTTTCATGGTATCTGTCACTGAACCGCAGTGAGATCTCATCCTGGGAGGAGCTCTGTTAACTATTCCTGATCCAGTTCTTTCCGCCGAGTAAGACCATCAACCTACAGATGCAGAAAGGCCAGTTCAGGCAGTTCTCAGGGGAAACTCTTTATGAGGCATGGGAGCATTTCAAGGAGTTGCTTCGCTCCTGCCCATGCCATGGATACACTGAAAGACAACAGGTCTGCTATTTCTATGCGAGACTTGATGAGGAGACTCAGAACCATGTCAGAGCTTCAGCTGGAGGGTCCATTAATGCTAGACCTCCATATGAAGGACTACGACTGCTGGAAACGATGGCGAAGAGTGAATTTAATTGGCCAGCAGACAGAAAGGAGCGCAGGATGATAGCAGCAGTTGATGTTACTGGGGACCTAGCTGCTGAAATAAAGCTGATGAGACAGGAGGTAGCTGCCTCTACGAAGTCTACGGAGATCCGCCTTGCCAAGTTAGAAAATAATCCGCCTCAGCAAGGATATGAGCAGGGAATCGAGATGAAGATGGAGGATATAAATTATGTGAACCAGAGGAATTTCAACAACAACAGAGGATATCCAATGGGGAACATGACGTATCATCCTAACAACCGGAACCACCCAAATTTCTCCTATGGGAATCCGAACAATGCCTTGCAGCCTCCGCCTGGGTTTGTTGCAAATCAAAGGGGTGGCAAATGAACCTAAGGAGCCGAGTATGAGAGAGCTCCTGACTCAGTTCATCTCAGCTTCCAATACCAAGACACACAAAAATGGAGGGAGAAATTTCTCAGCTACAGAATGGTATGGGAGAGATGGGGAAGCACATGAAGCAGATGGACACTCAGATATCTTAGATTGCCAAAGTTCTGGGAAATCAGCATACTCCTGGACAATTCCCCAGTAACATTGTTGTAAATCCCAAGGACCACTGCAACGCCATCACTACTCGCAGTGGGAAGGGATATGAGGGCCCATTTATGCCTGTCGACACGCCACCCGTGCAACCTGAAGTTGCACAGCCTGCTCCTGTTCTTCCTGCAGAAGAACAGACTCAAAAGAGCAAGGGTTCTCGTCCTGAAGACAGTACCACACAGGCCAGCCCGATTGCTGTACCTTTTCCTCAGAGGTTTGCTAAGAAATAGAAGGAGGAAAGGTATAAGCGATTTTTGGAGCACATGAAGAAAATCCACATCAATCTTCCCTTGATTGAGGTGGTATAGGAGATCCCTGGGTATATGAAGTTTCTGAAAGACATGGTTACCCAGAAGAAGCCCTTTGGCGCATTTGAGACGGTAAATCTCTTTTAGGAATGCAGCGCCATTATTCAGAAAAAGATGCCGGTTAAGAGATCAGATCCGGGATGTTTCTCGATCACTTGTGTGATTGGTGGACAGAGTTTTGAGCAGGTCCTATGTGACTCAGGGGCTAGCATCAATCTGATGCCCTTTCAATTTTCAAGAAACTCCGGATCGGGAACCTCAAACCGACCACCATCAGACTCCAGATGGCAGATTGTTCTGTGAACTACCCTAAAGGGGCGGTTGAGGATGTCTTATTGAAATTTGGGGAATTTATTTTCCCAGCTGATTTTGTGGTCCTAGACATGGAAGAGGATCGCAACATTCCTCTGATTCTTGGGAGACCCTTCCTCCACACTGCTGACGCCCTGATAGACGTGAAGAAAGGAGTGCTGACATTGAGGGTGAACGACAAGAAGATTACTTTCTCCATCTACAAAGCCATGGAGCGACATGACTCCCAAAACTGCTTCGAGGAGTGCGACATGGTTCAGGTTTTGTATCCCTGTGATCCTTCATTTATTTCTACTGATTCTCTAGACTATGGGGTACAAAATTCTGTTTATTCTGGTGATGACCTGTATGATGCTTGTGATGAGTTGCTAGAATCTTTTCTAGCATGAGATGATGCAGGTGTAAAGAGCAAGGTGGAAAGCGCTCACTTTCTGAAGCAAAGGAGCGAGGAGGAAGAAGAGGCGGCTCGCAAGAAGACGCTAAGACCGAAAGAGAGGAAAGAGCCGAACCACCTGAGGTATGCATATTCGGGTGAAAACGACACGTATCCGGTAATCGTATCTGCCACCCTTTCTACTAGTCAGTTAGATAGATCATTGAGGGTTTTGAGAGACCACTAATCTGCTATTGGGTGGTCATTATCTGACATCAAGGTTATTAGCCCTTCTATCTGTATGCACAAGATCTTACTTGAGGATGGATATAAGCCCAAGGTGCAACCGCAACGAAGGCTAAACCAAATTATGCAGGAAGTGGTGCGGAAGGAGGTGATGAAGCTTCTGGATGCTGGCATGATCTATGCCATTTCAGACAGTGAATGGGTGAGCCCCACCCAAGTGGTGGCTAAAAAGGGGGGAACGACTATCATTAAGGACGAGAGTGGCCAGGAGATCGCTCACAGGCCTGTCACAGGCTGGAGGATGTGCAACGACTACAGAGCACTTAACAGTGCTACACATAAGGATCACTTTCCCCTACCTTTTATTGATCAGATGCTGGATAGGTTAGCGGGGTATGAATTTTTACTGTTTCTTAGATGATTATTCTCGATATAACCAAATAATGATAGCCCCTGAGGACCAGCAAAAGTCTGCTTTTACGTGTCTGTATGGTATATCTGCTTATAGACGCATGTCTTTTGGTTTATGTAATGCTCCTGCTACATTTCAAAGATGCATGATGTCTATTTTTAGTGGACTCGTAGAAAACATCATGGAAGTATATATGGATGATTTTTCAGTGTTTGGTCATTCATTTGATAACTGTTTAGAAAACCTGACCACTGTCCTGCAGCGCTGTCAAGAAACTAACCTTGTTTTAAATTGGGAAAAATGTCATTTCATGGTAAGAAAGGGTATTGTTCTTGGCCACAGTTTCTGCTGCAGGTTTGGAGGTAGATCGCGCCAAAATTGTGGCGATCTCAAAGTTGCCACCAGCCACCAATGAGAAGTCAATAAGAATTTTTCTGGGGCATGCAGGCTTCTACCGGAGGTTTATAAGGGAGTTTTCAAAAATCTCTAAACCTCTTAGTGCTTTACTCCTGAAAGATGCAAAATTTGTTTTTGATGAAAATTGTCTGCAGGCTTTCGAGAAACTGAAGTTGGCCCTGACAACTGTCCATGTTCTCATTTCACCAGATTGGTCAGGGCCATTCGTCTTGATGTGCGATGCCAGTGATACAGCAGTTGGAGCTGCTCTGGGGCAGACAAGGAACAAAATTTTTCGAGTAATTCACTACGCCAGCAAGACCTTGGATGAAGCTCAAGTGAACTGCACCACTACTGAGAAAGAGCTACTGGCTGTGGTCTTCGCCTTTGACAAGTTTCGGGCATACCTGGTTGGGGCAAAGACGGTGGTGTACATGGATCACGCTGCGATCTAATATCTGTTCGCAAAGTAGGAGGCAAAACCGAGGCTGATCCGGTGGATCCTGCTGCTGCAGGAATTCGACATGGAAATTAAAGACCGGAAGGGTTGTGAGAATGTGGTAGCAGACCACCTTTCAAGACTGGAGAATCCGGTGGAGGGAGATGACCCGAAGATCCGGATCACTGAGGTGTTTCCAGATGAGCAGCTGCATGCTGTGGAGGAGATAGATCCATGGTATATGGATCTTGTGAACTTTTTTGGTTGCAGGTGTCTTACCGCCTGATCTGACTTCTCATCAGAAGAGGAAATTCTTGCATGACTGCAAGTTTTATTACTGGGATGAGCCATTCCTCTACCGCCGATGCGCTGATATGGTGATGCGGCGATGCATCAGGGCGCAGGAGCGGGAAAAGATAATGGGGGACTTCCATTTATCCCCCTACGGAGGCCACTGTGCGGCAAATAGGACAGCCGTAAAAATCCTCACCAGTGGATTTTACTGGCCTTCTATTTATCGCGACTGTCAGAGATTCGAGGCCAGTTGCGATAGGTGTCAGAGGATGGGGGGCATCTCGAAAAAGGATGAGATGCCACAGAAGGTCATGTTGGAAATAGAGTCGTTCGATGTGTGGGGTATTGATTTCATGGGACCATTCCCTAAGTCCCATGGATATCAGTACATCTTGTTAGTTGTGGATTATGTGACCCGGTGGGTAGAGGCTATCCCTACTGTGACTAGCGATTCCAAGGTGGTGCTGAAGTTCTTGCAGAAATATATTATGACCCGATTCGGAGCACCGCGCACACTACTGAGTGATGGGGGGTCACATTTCAAAAACATATGGCTGGGGAGTTTACTGGCAAAATATGGAGTTCAGCATAAGGTCACATCTCCATATCACCCCAAGGCCAACAGGCAAGCTGAATTGGCGAATCGGGAAATAAAGCAGATCCTAGAAAAATCTGTGGTTTCTAGAAAAGACTGGGCCAATCGTCTGGATGATGCTTTGTGGGCCTACAGGACTGCATTCAAGACCCCAATTGGTATGTTGCCTTACCAATTGGTGTTTGGAAAGGCATGCCACCTACCAGTGGAATTGGAGCACAAGGCGTATTGGGCGGTGAAGAGGATCAATTGGGACTTGAAGACTGCATCTGAGCAGCGATGTCTACAATTTACTGAGTTAGAGGAGTTCCGGGCTGAGGCATATGAGAGCTCAAGACTGTACAAGGATCGCGCCAAGAGGTTCCATGACCGGCGTATTCGCAGCCACAATTTCAATCCGGGGGGTCAGGTACTTGTTTTTAACTCTAAACTTCGACTATTTCCTGGTAAACTTAAGTCTAGATGGTCTGGTCCTTATATCATTGAAAAAGTTAACTCTAATGGCACACTAGACTTGGTAGGATCTGATGGCACACACTTCATCGTCAATGGTCATAGAGTGAAAACTTATTTGCAATCTGAGTTCGTGTCTGCCGTTTCTGAACTTTAACTATCTAACTCATAAAGTGTTTCTGAGTTGTCAAGCTACAGAGAGTAAATAAAGCGCTTGTTGGGAGGCAACCCAACCTATCTCTGGTTTTGTATATAGTTTTGGTCATTTTTGAAGTCAGTATCTATTTTATTTGGTTTATTATGCTTTTGTTTTGAGTTGGTTCACTCCATTTTCCATAGTTTACGTTCACTTTTGGTTGTTGAAGTTAATGGCTGCAGATGAGGAGTTCGGAACGTAAGGAATCGCCGGAAGCAATGAAAATGGCGACCCAATTACACCTTCGGCGATCACCGATTGTGAATCTTGGGTCGCCGAGTTCCTCGTCAAATTCATACAGGTTCGAAGCAATTTCGGCGACCCAAAAACAATTTTGGCAATCGCCAATTTCATTGGTTTGGTCGCCGAAATTGCATTTTTTATTTTTGCTTCGGCACAAAATCGACGACGCATTTACATTTTCGGCGATCGCCAAAAATGTAAACGGGTCGCCTAATCCATTTTTCCCAGAAAATGTTTCGGCACAATTTCGGCGACCCGACTACAAATTCGTCGATCGCCGAACGGGTCTTGGGTCGCTGAAATTGTAAAAGGGGCGAAATAAAAATCTGAAACCCCTTCTTCTCCCTCACTTTTCAACATATTCCATCTACACACGAAAAACCCACATCTTCTCTCTAAAAATCCGACCCCCTCACTCTAAATTGCCTCAAATCCTTCCACACATTGCATTCCCATCGTACTTCAGAGGTTTCTAGCCGATTACTTTTCCAAATTTCATCCAAAAACATCAAAATCCCCAAATCCTAAGGTTTAAGTTTGTTTTTCAATTTTCACTTCAAATTCAAGGTACTCTTCGTACTCCTTATGTTTATTTCAATTTCGTACGCATATTTCATCATTTAGTTGGTAATGTAGGTTGAATGCTGGATTATTTGCTTTACACTCTCGTTTCCATTTAGTAATTCAAATTTAGATCACATGTTTAAGCATCTTTATGGTTTTGTTGCATTGTTTTAGTAATTTTAGGGATTGATCTTTGATTTGGGGGTTTTTGTATTGAGGATTTTTATTTGTGTTAAGCTAGGGCTTTGAATTGGATTGGCATATCTGATTGAGTAGGGGGAATGAGTGATGATTTTGGAGTTATTGATAGACATTGAGAATGTGGTGTGATTATGCATACATATATTTAGTTAGATTATGGAGATGTTGCTTTTATTGTAAGTTTAATTTATTTTGAATGTTTACCTTTCATTGATGCTGGTTTCTGACTATTGGTTTTGTTTAGCAGAATTGAAATGGCACCACGACGCCGCATCGAGTCCACAAAGCCAGAAACATATGGAATTCAACTCCGGGGGCTGGAACTTCATGAGAAATTCAAGGCCCTGGTGGAGAGAGGGGTTGTCACAACCCGGTATGCAGATCTGGATGCTCTGTAGGCACTGGGACTACTTGATAATGTCAGGGAGCTCTTCTCCAATATTGGTTGGGGGCCCATTCTGGATCTCGAGGCCCCCACCTACAAGCACTTCACCCTGGAGATCATGACCATTTTTGAGCTCACCACCACTGGCCGGAACATACCGGAGGGAGCCACATTTCGGGCAATGAATAAAGACCAGACTCTTACATCCAAACAGATTAACCGGGCACTTGGTGTGCCCAATGCTGGGGTCTATACTAGGCCGCGAGGATTCGACGCGAAAGTTTTCTGGCCCACCATCTGTGCTGCCGACAGCCCGGCCTGGGAGTCTGGTAAATGCAAGGCCTCAATGATTCGGAACCCTGTATTTCGGGTTATTCAGCGGATTCTGGCACACACTCTTTTTGCCATAAAGGACAATAGCTCCATGAGGGATGTGGAGCTAATGGTGATCTTCTGTATGCTTCATCAGCAGTCTCTGAACTTTGCCCAGCTCTTTCCACTACAGTCCAGCCGGGTATCCTCAGCCAGCCGAGGGCCGATATGCATCGGAGGGCTCTGGACCCATCTTCTGATTTCGATGGGTATTGACGTAGAGGAACAGCAGGCAGAGCCACTGACTAGGCTCACTTTGCAGAAAATGGTAGCCCTCCGCTTCATCCGGACTGCCCACCCAACTTATCTCTTTTGTCAGCGTACACCGCCCCACTTCCCGCTGCCAAATCCCGAGCTCACTAATGTAGGGATTCAGCGCTACCGCAACAACTGGCAGCTGGATACTTTGGCCCACGTGGAGGCAATTCAGGCCGCAGTGGCTGAGCGAGAGAGGAATCCCAGATTTCACGCTGAGGACGAAGATGCCCATGAGGAAGAGGAAGCCAATGAGGACCACCATGATGAGGACGCCGGCGGCACTGAACATGATACGGACCGGGAGCAGCTCGATGACCGGTCACGCTGCCTTGAGCTAGGAGGAACCTCCCGGGGGACCCAAAGGGACACCTCCACTTTCTACGAACGTCGCACACACCGTTTGGCGTTTGAAGAGCGCCTGATCCATTTGGAGCAACAATGGGGGCAGTGGAACGCCCAGCTTTAGGCTATTTCTGCGGATCAGACCACATACACCTATGAGCACCGCTCTTTTGAGGAGGAGTAGTGCCGGGATTGGACAGCTCGGCGATCCTTTGAGGATCAGCATAGGGAGCAGTGGTACGCGCAGCAGCGTCACTTTGACCAGCAGCAGGAGGAGTGGGCGGCGCAGCAGCGCCACTTGGACCAGGAGAGGGAACAATGGCGACGCCAGCAAGAAGCTGAGGAGCAGATGTGCCAGTTCATGGCCCGTTTCCCGCAGTACTAGCCCCCACCACAGTGAGGTTTCAACACATCTCCGTGATCTTTTCCCACAGACTTATTCTATCCTGTGTATTGAATAAGTTTGGGGGGGATGTGATCAGTCGATGTGTGTCTTTTCTCTTCCTTACTTTCTTATGTAATTCTAACTGCTCTACTCTGCCCCTATTTGTATTTAACTGCACTTGAACTTGATTGACTAGTTGGAACAAGAACTTTGTTATTCAATTCGTATCATTTACTTTCCTGTTATTTACTTTTGTTATTTGTTGTTGGGCCTATAATCGGGAATGTTGATATTGGAAGGGAATGTAATGACTGGGTTGTTTTATCTGCATTATTGATCAAGTTTATGATGACAACATTTTCTTTCTCGTGAGACTTATACTGATAACTTGTACATAAATTGGTAAGGTGTGGACTGTTGCGAAATTAATTTTTGCCTCTAAGATATGCTTATAGCCTGCGAGAATTGAGCCTGTGTTTGTTTCACTGAGAGTATGTCGCTGTACACTTAATCTCTAGAACTTGCTCTGGTTTCTTTCTCAAAACTGCATAGGAGAGTGTCAAGGATTTAGAAATGATCTTAGGCCATCGTTTCATAGCCACAATGAACCCAATCACTAACCCGATACATACTCCTTTATTAGCCCAGTTGAGCTTGAATACTTTTCTTTCTTAACCCGGATGATAAGAGGTGTGGATGGAAATGTAAGGGTACCTGATGATGTTAGGTGGTGAAAAATATAGTCTCTCTATTTCAGTAACTAGTCTAAACACTTTTGGGATGGATAAGTATAGTAGTACTGGTTGGGAATATGAGTACAAAAGAGTTTGTCAATATGTGGTCAAATAAAGTGCATAATAAGTGCACAAGTGTTTCTGAATAAGTTAGTGTAGTATATGTCCCAGAGAATTTTGTAGTGGACACCAAAAAAAAAAAGGAGTGCTGATGAAAAAAATCGAGTAAATGCACAGAGTGTGCATATTGTGTCTGTTGAATTAGTAATGCACAAGAGTAGTGTATATGATTTCGTTTTTGAGTCTGAATCCTAGTGAATTACATTTGTAGGATGCGTCTTGTTTCAGTTCAATTATGGTTATTGTTTGAGTCAGTCAGTCCATAAATATGGAATGTGATGAGGAGTACTTGAGTGAATGGAGTTATAAAGTTGTAATTGTTCAGTCACTTAGCAAAATTTTCCATACCCTTCACCACTGTGCCTACATTAAAACCCAAAATAAAGACCTTTTTTATCTTTGTCCTAGCACTCCGAAGGTCAGTGGAGAGTTTAGAGGATGAGCAAGCCTATGGTAGGGGAGTTGTACAGTTGACAATTTGAGAGTATACACTAGCCTTTCTTACTATGTGAGAGAATTTTGAGTGATACACTACCATGTGAGAAGCAGACTTTTAGAGGCCGGGATTGAGATTGTTTGTTTGCACTAAACTGATGACTTATGCAGTGTTGGTGTGGGAATCACAACCCCGCTTTGTGTCTGAAACAGCTAATGATCAATTAATGCACCCCTCGTGTTCATCTTGTTCTTTTACTTGTTTTTCTTCATTGTTCGAGGACAAACTATAGTTTAAGTTTGGGGGTTGATAAACACTCACTTTGTGCATTTTACCGATATAAATTAGCTCGCTTTTGGCCTCAGATTGGATTGTTATGTGGTATTTTCATGCATTATCTTTATTCTTTAAGAAAATATTACGTTTGGTTTGGTTTGTGGTTATTTATGCAGATTTTATGCACAGTCGAGTTGTTTACGAGATCTAACCAAGTACCCTGGGGCCAATCGATGCTAACTTACATCGGGAAAAGGAAGAAGTTAAAAATTACCGAAGGCCGCGCCGAATTCATGTTCGTGACAATAACGGCGACCCAAATGACACACTCGGCGATCGCCGAGTTTGTAGATGGGTTGCCGAAGTGGGAATTATATTTTTGTCCCACGGCACAAACTCGGTGACCCAAATGACACATTCGGCGATTGCCGATTTCGTGGATGGGTCGCCGAGTTTGAAGAAGTTTCACGTTGGGATCGAAGCAAAATTGGCGACCAAGTGACGAAATCGGCGATCGCCGATCGAGTATGCGGGTCACCGAGTTTGACGCGTTTTTGACGAATTCTGACGAATCTGAAGCCCAAAACCATATATTTTCAAGATTTGAAGATCCCCAAGTATAAATAGGACTTCCCAGGACCTAGAAAAGGTTCCTTGACATTTTTTTCAAGAGAGAAAAAGTTGGGAGAACGAAGGGGAATAGAGAAAACTTGAAGAGCACTCCAGAAATTGAAGATCGAAGATCACGGGTTTTTTATTTTCATGTTCTTCGTTTCTATGACTTTTTATTTCTCTATTTTCTTAGAACTTAGCATGATTGGCTAAGTCCTTCGTGGATTCTATGGTTTTGAAACTTGATGAATTTCATTTAATTGTTTATGTGATTCGATTTTCCTTTTCCATCTACGTTCTAATTTTATCTGAGCTTTTCATTAATTACGTGAGACTGGCCATCGATTGTGATTTGAATTAATAGCTTTTGAACCGAGAGGTCTAGCTTATCAATTTAGATGCAGATAAATTGGATTTAATAGAACGATTGTCCGAGAGAAAATTGAACTGTTGAAGGGTTTTAAAAATCTAAGGTTTTATCAAGAGTAAAAGTCTTTTTGCGCGCCCGAGAGGAGTCACTAGGTCTTTTATTACCAAGTTATGGTTTAGAGTCCGAGAGGATCACCTGTTAACATATTTGAGATTAACTCACGTTTTTGGAAATTAAAATTGTAATTGAATTATGTAAATAATTGTTTGATTATTTTTCAATGTGGATTGCCCTGGAATCCTAGTTTCTCAATAGATTTTCTAAACTTAATAAATATTCTTTACTTGTCATTCTAAATATTGCTTTTCAATATTGCCTAGGAATAAATAGACAAACTTTTCTATCGGTGTGTCTAGACAGTAGTACGGTATCCTTGTGTTAGTGCTTGATTATACTTCGATTCTGCAATCTTCGAGATCGATAAATTATTACTTGACCATTGCAGTGGTCTGTACACTTGCAGAATAGCGCGTTGTGAAACGTGCTATCACTTCGCCCTCTTTATCAGCGAACTTTAAGTGCTAGAGCTACCTGGCGGAATTTGTTCTTTAGCAATTTCCTTCAAAATATAACTGATTATCGTTCTAAGGGCCCCATGGTGGGAGCTAAATTGTTCAGGTTCGATTTATGATGAAATGGGACCCTTAGAACATATAAGAAAATGATGAGAAAATAACCCAAAAAGAATGATAAGAGATAGTTGATAATGGAAAATAGAGTCTGAGTATTGAAATTCTCAAAGTACAAGTGTAATAATAGGAAAAATCGTTCTCAAAATGACCTTCCGGCTCCCCTTTTATAATTAAGTTGGAGGCATAACAACCCTAGAAGATTCAGGAGGTAGTTTTCACATTCTCGAAGATCGTGGTTGGAAGCTGGCGGATTCCTACTTTTTGGAGGTTGTTCAGCTAAGGCTGCTCAATGATCCTTCGAATTATCCATGGCTAGATCCTACTCTACTTGACGTTTCCTCAACAGGTTGTTCGGGGAATTTGGGGTTAGTTTTGATTCCCCCAGAGGCGGATTGGTTTAGGTCCCCTACAATTCTCCGAGTTATGCATGAATCGGTGCTTATCTCTTCAACATTCCACGTAGGTCGTGAATCATAGTTCTGTAGCTCCGGATCGTGTGCTTTGGGAGCAGGACCTTGTTTGAAACTCATGGTCCCACAAGTGGTCTGCTGGAGCCGCATAACCTTTGGGCCATGTCTCTTTTCTTGTCAAGGGCTTTTGCATTTCGAATCACATTATTCTATTGGGCTTTTTGTGATTCAGCCCAACCAGATTTGAGACCAACAAATGTAATGGCCCATTTCTATTAATAAAGTGATCTCTTCTATTTATATGTCTGATTCTTCCATATTATGACATGATAAACTAGGAAATGTCTATTTAAATACTTTGCACAGGTTAATAAGTTTGAAAAGCATGCCTATGCTCCTTATTTATTCTACACACATGTTGAAAGATTTACTAAACAACTTGATATAATCCCTAAAGATGAGTGTGATCTTAAGATTGTGCCCTCACGAGTTGGTGACAAGTACTTGATGAAAACTGATAGGACTTGTTATAAGCATAAGGCTAGATTTGTGATTAAAGATTACAAACAAAAGGAAGGTCTTGATTACTTTGATACATACTCCCTTGTGACAAGAATAACATCTATTAATATAATTATTGCTTTTCCAGCTTTAAGAAATTCAAACATAAATCAAATGGATGTAGAAACAACTTTTCTAAATGGTGATTTAGAAGAAAAATTAACATGGAACAACCTGAAGGGTTCTCAATTCCTGGACAAGAGAATAAGGTTTGTAAATTGGTGAAATTGTTATATGGATTAAAACAAGCACCAAAACAACGAGAAATTTGATAATGCCATAATGGAGATTATTGCTAGAGACAAGAATAACATCCATTAGGATGATTATTGCTTTTGCAATTTTAAGAAATTTGGACATATATCAAATGGATGTAAAACATATTTTCTAAATGCTAATTTAGAAGAAATAATTTACACGGACAACCGAAGGGATCTCTGTTCCTGGACAAGAGAATAAGATTTGTAAATTGGTGAAGTCTATGTATGGCTAAACATAAAAACCAAAGCAATGGCACAAGAAGTTTGATAATGCCATAATAGAGTGTGGATTTAAGATAAATCATTATAATAATTGTGTCTATGTTAAAGATATTGACGAGGGATTTGTGATCTTGTGTCTTTATGTAGATGAAATTCTTATAGTTCGATGCAATGATAAAAATGACAAAATCAACAACAAATATGGGTCTAGCAAATGTGATACATGGAATTAATATTCTTTGAACATCACAAGGAATTGTGTTCAGTTAATCACAATATGTTGAAAAAATTCTTGATAAATCCAACAAGGATGACTCTAATTTTGCAAGAACTCTAATGTATACAAGTAAACATCAAATAAAGAACAAAGGTGAAAGTGGTTCTCAAGTGGAGTACTCAAGAGTCAAAGAAAGACTGATGTACATAATGAGTTGTTCACGACCAGATATTGCCTATGTAGTAAATAAGCTAAGTAATTATACTTGTTATCAAGCTTATGCACACTGGAAAGGTATACTGAGACTACTTACATACTTGAGATATACGTGTGACTAAGGACATCACTATGGAACGTATCCAACAGTAGTTGAAGGCTATGGTGAGCAAACTAGATATCTCAATTGAAGGATTTAAAGTCCACAAGTTGATATGTTTTCACTTTACAAAGTGCACCTATATTTTGGAAATCTTCAAATGAAACTGTTATAACCAGATCCACAATTAATTCTAAGTTTATAGCTTCTGACGAGTGTGGTGAAGAAGTTGAGTGGCTACTTCATTTCTTAGAATATACTCCAAGTTGGCCGAAGCTAGTGTTTGCAATTTGTACAAATTATGAGAGTCAATCTGTAACTGGCAGGGGACACGCAACTTATATAATGGTAAGTCTAAACATATACTTAGTAAACATAATACCATTTGTGGGTCCCAAAATCAGAGTTAATTAAAGTGTTGCAGAAGTCTTTCAAGGTATGGTCTTCGAACCTGATGATTCTGGCACTAGCTTTAGTTTAGAAATGCAATTGTTATACTAGCGAGCAATATATTACATAAACCAATTCAATTATGTACTATACACATGATGTCTTGGGTTTTGAATCCAATGCAAAATTTTAAATAAAGCGGTAAATAACACAAAGGATTTATAGATGTTCGGATCAAACCACCACATGTCCTCCCTTCAGACGGCCAATTTGGAATTTAGTAAATTGGGGATTACAAAGATGTGGACGCTCTGTTGTTAGTTGGTGAATGCCAGTGTCCACCAGTCCACTAGGTCACTCGCAAAGTCCCTTCTTCAGGACTGGAGTTAGGACGCACCTTGCTGTCTGAATCCAAACTGGATGTAAGATTTGAGTTCCTCTTAGGAATGTCAAGTTGGCAGTATACACCCATGATAGTTGCCACCAAAGAAGTGGCAACTCAAAGATGTTTTCTTACTCAGAAAGTAAGAAAACTGAATTAGATCTTGCTAGATGCACAGAGCCTTGTGTTGTAGAAGGAAGACAGAAAGTTGATAGAATCAACTAGAAAGATTTTGGATCTGGAATTTTGTAGCTTTTAAGAACGACATAATTCGCAGAAGGTTGTTAGATAGAGATTTGTAGAATTCTTGGAATTGGTAACCATGTCAAGGTGGATTTTAGCCTTTGTTTATAGGCCCTCCATGTAAGGTTTGAATGTGTAACCATTTAGAGACGTTGTGAGAAAAAAGGAACGTGTTCTATTGAAATAGCACTTTTCTGACTCGCATTGTAATTTCTGTCAAAGTAGGTGGACTTTTACTTCTTTGGTAAGAACGACTATTTTAGCCAGTACGAGGAATGTTTGCTTGTTAATTCTTTTGATGAACAAGATTTTGAATAACTCAGACATTAAGATATCCTATCTTAGAGTTTGGTCTTGAGAAAGACTGTTGCTTTTCCTGTCTTGCATGTGTCTCTTCTAGTTAGTTGAGAAGTGTTTTGCTGGTGACATATGCTTGTAAGTTCCATGTTGGCGATCCAATAGTTTGTTATGATGTGTCAACCAGCTCCTCCAAAGACACTTTGCTAGTAATAGTGTGTTAGCCAGCAATCCTCAAATAAACATCTTTGCTAGTAAAAACTTCGCCAACAAATCACTTATAGCTTGTAGTTAGCTCCTATTACAGCTCGATAATTCGAATACAGACATTACAAGTTTAAGCTAATCTAGCTAGAGACATTCTATTTACTGGTATGTTTGACTCTTCAAAACATTGTGTAAGGAATTAATTTATCAAAAATTCCTAAAAATTACCCCTTTCTTGGTGTAGTCATAACCACTCTAAGCTGGCAAATAATTAATAAGTTTTTAGGTTTACAAATTACCAATCGAGTCTATACTCGAAATAAGGATTTTATACTACCTGCCTTAACAATCCTCCCTTGAGAGATATATCTTGATTAATCATTGGATGAAAAAATGTGGTTTACACAAAGTGCGTAGAAACAACAAGAATGCATAAGATAAGAGTATGAGACAAAGAGTTAATGTCTTTAATCGTTAAGTCAATTTCTCAATTTATGTAGATTTGAAATTACAATTAAAATGGAAAGATAAATTTAAAATAAAAATGAAGCAGAAGAAGGACATGATGACAACAATGGTCCTGCTGGATGATAGGTCTTCTCTACTCCTTCTTCTGAGCTCTACATAGCTTCACTTTAGATCTCTGTCATATCTTTAGCTCCCCCTCAACTTCTCCCTCTGTCCTCAGATGATGGATCATGAGATAGTGATGGAAAAGTCTCAGAAGGCAGCCAAAAATATATCTTGATATTTAACTGATACTCTCTTTATGTCACCACCACCAGTCAGCCAGTGACTTTTCTCTCTAGTCCAAAGAAGTTAGGAGACATGTCGAGCTGACTTTGGACTTTCCTACATCCAAAATCGAGTAACTAAGAACAATTTCTTATTCTCTCCATGTTCGAAGATGACAGGAACCACACGGTGCACATTGTCTTCAATGAGGTTCGGCATGCTAGCAGTGGATGTGTTGATGATATTCTCCGAAAATCGCTCCTCATGCTCAGACCATGGATTTACCATGGTCGATAAGAGTTTAATCATGGTTGAGAGAAGGTACACATTCGAATGATTAACATCTTAGAGAACTTTTAAGGTGCTATGTGAGGCTTATGTGGAAAGAGAATGTCACCTAATATAGAAAATTAGTGTGCATCAATGCAAGGTCCGAATCTCTTGGAAGAATTTTAACAAAACATTTAATATCATCGACGATTGTTATCCTTTGGCCTTCGTCAACCGTGTGATGTTGTGGCACATTTTAATTCCTCCTTTGGGTTGCATCACATTAAATGTAATGTATGAATGTAGATCTTCGTAACTCCTCCCTTCGACATTTTTACATGCTGACTACTAATAAGCGTTGGGTGTGTTATTCAGAATGATCTACCCTAATACTAAAACTCCTCTCTGTCTACGATGCCAATTGTGGAACTTTTCAATCTGAACACTGGTAGAATATTTGACATAATCTTCTTACTAGTTTCTCTGTAGTATATCACAACCAACGGATGATAGCAATCACACACTGGGGATTGAACTTTAGTGTCGTCTTCAGAAAACCAGAAGTCACATTTGAGAACTTGGACTCTAATGTGATTCGCTACTATTCAATCTTCTTCTTGCTGGATCTCATCAAACTCTAATGTTTTAATTTTGATCCACTATTTCTTGAACCTTGTATCTAGGAGAGGCTTGGTCAAGATATCAGCTATCTAATCATCTGTCTGAATATACTCGATTGAGATATCCTCCTATATATGGTCTCGAATGAAGAAATGTTGAATGTTAATGTGCTTCATTCTGTAATGATGAAATGGGTTCTTCGTAATACACATCGCAGATTGCTTTCATAATAAATTGGAACACATCCAATGTTGATATCATTGTCCATTAATTGTTGTTTGATCCATAATATTTGAGCACATCAACTGGTGGCAGCCACGTATTCAACCTATGTGGTAGAGGTAGCAATTGAGTGTTTGCTAGGTGTTGATGTAGAAATTCCACCTTCACTTTGATGTTTTGATGTGTCAAAACTATATACCAAAGTCTAGGCCTTAGAGTTATTACCTCATGAATCCTTGTATAGGATGATCGAGTTGTAATAGTCAAGGAGAACAGAACTATCAAAACTGTGGAACAATTTTGAAGAAGAAGCCATTCAGACGAGATAATTGTCAATCATAAAGGACGAAGAAAATAGAGCAGAGTAACAGATATGAAAAACTGTGCGGACAGTTTTTCCCATTCAAGGTTTAGACATAAAAAAACTATTGACCCAGTTTTCATAGAGAAACTGTCGAGAGGCGCTCACAGTTTCAGACCAGGACAGTTTCACGTCAAAGAATTGTTATATCGCAAAATGTCGATCAGTCGCAGAAGTATATTAAGGATGTTAATGATAAAAGACAAACAGACACTCAGTTGCGACTGGCGTACAACATTGTTCGGCATCTGATACGTAAAGTACGAACTGCTCTGCAAAAGCGGGACAATATCGGAGACAAGGCAGAAGAGCAGGCTAGTTTACAGAGAAGGATGGACTCTGATTGGACATCCTTCAAAATTTCTCTACCGGCTATTTTTATCTCTACAACTATAAATAACAGGAGCATCGGAGACAAAACAACCTTCGACATATTTATCTTTGCCGTTATTCTGCCGAAACTAAATCTCAAGCCTTAAACGCTCTCAATGAAGAAGGCATTAACTCCGTGGTTCATTTATTTAACAAGAGGCATTATTGCTTAAAGAATCCTTCGAGATTCTCCGTGTGACCTTGTGTACACGAGGATTAAGTCTGCTGACTTAATCTACTTTCTTTGTGTTCTTACTTTTCAAGTAAGAAACAGTAGCCGGATCTTTTACAGAAGAGAAGGTTATTACAGGCAACTGCCAACCCGCATACGTTCTGGGAGGAACTCAACCATCCAACCCACCAGAGAAGGAAAATAGAGGTTTTTCCTCAGTTCATCTTCGATGACTGCCAGTTTTGAGGAGACAACGTGGAGTAGTCGGGCTTCCAGGAACTGAAAAAGGAGTGAAGAACAACGGCCTAGGCGAGTGATCCTTTGTGCTGTGGACAGAGGTCACTACAGCAATTGGCTAGAGATAATGAGGACCGTATCTTCATTATTTAGTGAATTTCTAGATCAGAGATCCAAAGAGTGGACGTAGGACTTATGGCTCCAAAACACTATAAATATCTTGCCTTCTTTACAGTTTTCATTACTATACGCATTACACAGTTCTCAACTAATTTGAAACCTTTAAAGCTTCTCTGAAAGTGTTGAAGTGTATAACTGTTAACTGTTCATACTGTAAAATTGGTAACCTAAACTGATGGTTAACTCAAACTGTTGCTTTTAAAACTATTAGACAAAAACTGAGTTAAAACGGAAACTGAACTGCCCATGTTTTAGAGTGCAATTAACTGTCTTAATACTTCTGATGCATATCATACATACTCTGATCTGGGACCAACAAGTGGTATTAGAGCAGGACGGTCTTTCTAGACTGTCCTATTTTGAGTTGCTTAAGACCAGATCCGTACTTCCCTGCACTCTAACTGTTTGTTAAGTGTGATTAGCGAGCAGGTTATGTCACGATAATAATGAGTTATCCAAGCCTTCCCAAGTACAACCCTGAGAAGTTCGAAGTATGGAAGAAGAGATGTCTCATTCAACTAAAAGCTCAGCATCCCGAGATGGATGAAGTTCTGAAGAATGGACCTCAAAATATCCAAATTCCTAAAGTCCGCCTCGCAGGAGCAGATGATCCAGGCGGCATCGAGATTATAGATAAACCACAAGAGGATTGGACACTTGAAGAAAAAAAACTTCATCAGATTTATCCCATCGCACAAGAAATGATCATACAATACCTTCCAAAATCTCTCTTGGGCGCAACCGTAGAGAACAACACTGCCTAAGAACTTTGGGATTGGATCAACGACCTCGCTAAAGAAATAGAAGCGATGAAAAGAAATAAGAAGTTGCTCGTCATTGAGAAATATGAATCCTTCCAGATGCTACTTGGCGAGACAATCAAATCGATGGAATCAAGGTTTAATGCCATCGTCAGCGAAATGAAGAATCTTGGAAAAGAAGATTAAGTGGCTGATATGAATGCCAAAATTCTTTCAAGACTCCTGAAGGAAGACTGGTTCGTCAAAACCACAAGTTTGAAAACCACAGATCTCTCGAAAATGACTACCAAAGAACTGTTCGCCGAACTTCAAGCCCATGAATGAGATATTCAGATGGTGAACAGGAACAAAGTTGCTAGAACTCCAAATTCAGCAGCTGATGGTGACGCAACATTCTTCATAAAGAGAGACTTCCTAAGACAATCAAAAAAGCCAGTTCACTTCGAGAAAACTGCCTATCAATCCTCACCAGCGAAGGATACCTTCGACACAGTTTAGAAGAAGGAAACTGAACTGTCAGTTGCCAAACTGGAGGAACAGATGAGGAACCTAACCATATTTCTCGAGAAGGAAAAAGGAAAATAAAAAGAAGCTCAGTCCAGTGAGCAAAGGTTCACAAAGAGAGAGTCACACACATGCTACGAATGCAACTCTCCAGATCATCTGAAGTACGAATGCCCTCTAGTCTCTCAGGAGGAGAGAGACAGACTGAAGAAGGTGTTTGAAAGGAGAGCATCCAAAGATGTTGCCCAAGTAATGCTCACAAGAACTGAAGTACCAGACGTACCCGACCATGATGACGGCTACTACACGTCTGAGGATGAAAATGATGATGAAGCATTCCTTGCCTTCATGGCAGCCACTGATGGGGACGTTACCGATGAAGAAGAGAGCGCTTCAAACCGCGAAATAGTGGTAACAACTAATCTCTCCTCATCTAGTGCATTTACATGTTTTGAAGTTAACTCTGAACCCTGTCATTCAAATTCAGAGGACTTTTTGCTTGATATGATTATTATAGAATTTGAGAAATTTCATGAGATTAAAGACATATTAATTAATGAAAATGCCTCACTGAAATAAAAAATTTTAGTTTTGACCAATGAAGTCGAAAGAGTGAGGTCACTAAGTGAGGAACTACATTATCTAAAGGAAAAACATGTGAAACTTCTTAAAGATTTCGAAAATGTTTCTAAAGAGCATGATTTATTAAAGAAACTTGAGCCTTTTTAGTGTGACTGCTCCTTTAAAAAGAGCTCAAACAAATTGAAAGAAATTTTAAATGCACAAAATCCATCATCAGATAAATTCGGACAAGGATTTATGAAGTGCCATAATGAAAAGGAAATTCTGAGCAATCATGCATCCATTTTGAAATTGAGAAAACACACTTAGGTTTTGTCAAGGCAAATCTCAGTTCAGGCACCATGTTGGGAAAAGGAATGGTCAATTCCAAAAAGCAGATAAGCAAAATGTGAACTTTGGTTCATCATAACAACTATCCGATTAGGAGAAACATATTCGAGGCCTGAGTCGAGATAATTTTACTCTTAAATGACTATGATGGCTATACACCCGAGAACAAGTTCTCTAGACTCTTTCCAAAACCGTCATCTCAGGAAGAGTTCACACACCACAACGTTTCACAACATGCATTCAAACTGCACATATTATTTTAAAAGAAAGGTTGATCAATCACCAAAGAGTGATTTAGTTTCACAAATTATAATAGTGAAACATGTGTGGATACCAAAAGGTTGGATCCACATGACTGACTTTGCTGGACCCAAAATGATACGGGGACCTTAATAATTTTTCTATCTTGCAGGGACCGAGTTCTCAAAAGAAGGCAAAGCCATGGATTTTAGATAGCGGATGCTCGGCACACATGACAAGATAAAAGGATTTAGTCAAGAATCTCGTGATGTACGAAGGAGCAACGGTCACTTTTGGGAACAAGGCCAAGGGACAAGTGATTGGAAAAGGATGCGTGGAGCACAATGGAATCATCATTCAGAACGTGTCCTTGGTCACCAATCTGAAGCACAATCTACTTAGTATAAGCCAATTGAGTGAAAGTGGCTATATAGTTAGTTTTGAAGAATCAGGATGTCACATCATAGATAAGGTGACTCACAAAACCATAATCAAAGGAATCAGAAGAGGAGGTCTATATTTTGTAGATTCATCCAATGGAGAAAAGGGAACCTACCTCCTAGCGCACAGTTCCTCAGAGGGTGTAAACTGGTTGTGGCACAAGAGACTAAGTAATTTGAACTTCAACTCAATCCTACATCTGACAAAGCATCATCTAGTTGAAGGACTGCCACAAAAGAAGTTCCAGAAAGAAGGAGTCTGTAAAGCTTGCCAGCTTGGAAAACAAACAATAGCCTCCTTCAAGAACAGGCCAGTTACAGCAAGCACTGAACGGATCTTGGAACTGCTCCACATAGATTTGTTTGGTCCAGTTACCCCACCTACAATTGGAAGAAGAAGATATACATTAGTGGTTATTGATGACTACTCAAGATATACGTGGGTGGTGCTGCTCAAATCCAAAGACGAAGTCAAAACCCAGCTACCAGAACTGATCACCCGTCTTCAGAAAGACAAAGGAGTGATAGTCAAGAGGATAAGGTTCTGATAATGGAACAGAGTTTTGTAATGGACCTCTAATGGACTTCTGCGCTGAAATTAAAATCGGGCATGAGAAATCTTCTCCAAGAACTCCTCAACAAAATGGTCTTGGTAAGCAAAGGAAAAGAACACTCAAAGAAGCAGTAAGAACCATGATGGTCCATACCGACCATGGAAAAGGATTTTGGGGATAAGCCTTGATGACAGCATGCTACACACAGAATAGATGTGCATTCAACATGCGGCTGCACAAGACTTCCTACGAGATCTACAATGGTCGTAAGCCTTCTATAGCTCATCTTCGTGCTTTCAATTCTCAATGTTATATTCACAACAATGGGAAGTTCAAATTGAATACCTTCAGCCCTAAGGTTGATGAAGGAGTGTTCCTCGGGTATGGACATCCTTCATATAAGGGATACAGGGTATTCCATAAGACAACCCAGCTTGGGAAATAACATGTCATTTTGTTTTTTATGAAGCTACTTTAGTGCGCAAGACACTTCGAAAATTGGGTTTAGAAAATCATGAGATCAAGGATGTCAATGAGGAACCTAGGAATGATCGTGATCATAATCAAACAATTCTTGTAATTGGATCTATGAATGATGTCTCTGAGACTCCTGTAGCCTCGGCTGAACCCCAAGCAGTTGAGAGGGCCAATGATGCTAATGTCATTGCTGAGGTCTTGAAGTTCATTAATATTGAAGAATCAAATTAAAAGAAGCCCCCTGAAACTAAAACAACAATTTTAGAAGTGGAGCAAGCTGATACCAAGGAAGTCAACCTTGAGGTTACTAAGGAAGTAGACTTAGCCGGCAAGCCAACTGCAGTTTAGAATCCAGATGTTGATCAGAATGTTGTTCCAGAACAAGGAGATGAAGAAACTCTAGAACAAGGAGATGAAGAGTTTTCAGAACAATGAGTTGAAGAAGTTTCTGAACAAAGAGAAGGAATCATTCTAGAACAAGAAGGCGAAGCAGTTCCAGAACTTTGAAAAGAACCTTCTCATGAGGAACATCTTGCAGCTTCTGAGAATCCAGCTACTCCTGATGAAGTCGTACCAGTGAAGAAGCCTAGTTGGCTAAGAGATCATCCCAAGGAAGCCATCCTCAATGATATTGGAAATCCTGTTCGAACCAGACAAGGCATCACAATGATGTCTTGTTTCTTATCTCAGATTGTACCTGTGAAGATTGCAGAAGCTCTTCAATCAATGGACTGGATAAATGCGATGCAGGAAGAGCTAAATGAGTTTACTCGCAACAATGTGTGGTATCTAGTGGATTGACCAACACATCAGTCCGTGATTGGTAACAAGTGGGTCTTCAAGAATAAAAGAGATGAGACCGGTACCATTGTTCGAAACAAGGCAAGACTGGTTGCTAAGGTTTACGCACAATGTGAAGGAATAGATTTTGATGAGATATTCACACCAGTTGCAAGATTGGAATCTATTCGTCTATTCTTGGCGTATGCATCTTACCACAACTTCATAGTTCTTCAGATGATTGTGAAGAGTGCCTTCCTTAATGGCAAATTAAAGGCAGAGGTCTACTTCGAACAACCCCCAGGTTTTGTGCAAGGAAACCAAGTCTACAAGCTGAGGAAAGCCTTATATGGAGTGAAGCAAGCACCTAGAGCATGGTATGAAACTCTATCACAATTTATGCTCAAAAGTGGTTTCGAAAAAGGTGCTATCAATCGAACATTTTTCAAAATAAAGGATGGAGAGGACATCCTTCTTGTTCAGATCTATGTAGATAACATCATCTTCGGCAGCAAAAATACTAAGTAATGTGAAAATTTTTCCCAATTAATGCTGAATAAATTTCAGATGAGTATGATGGGCAAGATGACATATTTTCTTGGATTGCAAGTTGATCAATCTGATGAAGGGATCTTTATAAGTCAGAAGAAATACACTCAAGACCTAATCAACAAATTCTATCCTGAGAAGATAAAGTCACTAAGGATTCCTATGAGTACCAGTTCTCCGATCACTCTCGATGAAGAAGGAGAACCTTTCAATCCAACTGCTTATAGAGGAATAATTGGGTCTCTACTGTATCTAACTGCCAGTAGACCTGATATACCCTCTAGGTATCTGGTATCCCAAAACTGATGGAATCATGCTGAATGGATTCTCCAAATCAGATTTTGGAGGCTGCAGAATTGACAGAAAGAGCACAAGTGGAACTTGTCAGTTTTTAGGTCATAAACTAATTAGCTGATTCAGCAAGAAACAACACTCCGTGGCTACGTCAACAACTGAGGCGGAATATGTAGCAGCAACAAACTGTTGTGCTCAAGTGCTTTGGATAAAGCAGTAGCTTAAGGATTATGGAATAGACACTGGATGTGTTCCTATCTACAGTGATAACAACAGTGCAGTTTCGATTTTGAAGAATCCGGTTCTACATTCCAGGATGAGGCACAACGATATTCGTCATCATTTTATTTGAGATCATGTTGAGAAGGAGGATATCTCGATGGAATATATTATAACTAAAGACCAGTTAGCAGACATCCTCACCAAACCGCTACCTGAGGCTCGATTCAAAGAGCTGTGCATCAAACTAGGTCTTCTAGAGTTTGATGAAATCTCAAGCGAAGGAGATGTGAACTAAATGTTACACAACTTTCAAACTGGAATTTTTAGATTCGACAACGTTGTTAATTAGACCAGTTGTTCATTTAGTGGAAATGTTTACTCAATTTTAAAGTAAAAAGGGAAAACAACTACTTCATTCATCAAGCAAAAAGGAGGACACATTATTCAAGGAAAATAGGGAGTCTATGATTACAAAAAGCGGTTGGTCATACATATTGCTGGGTAGTAGAATATGCCAACCAGTTTAGACCCATCTTTAGTAAAGAGAGTAATCCTCTTTTCAATGAGCCAATGCAGCTGCATGCCGTATGGGATGGCAATCTGAGGCAGATTCCGAAAGGCCTTCATCAGATGGTTAAAGATGAAAGCCGCCCAGTCTAATTAAGACTGATCTTCAAATGCCATCATAGCCTTCAAGACTGGCAGTGAAAAGTTTGTAGCCAGAAGAGTGTTTCCAATCACCATCTAACTAATTATGTCAAAAGTTGATCTATAGCGAGGCTTGAGGAACTCGCTAGTCATAGTTTGATGGAAACTGATGTCTACCATCCTCCACCGCTACCATGCTGACCACTCATGCGCCGTGTCATCCTTGAGATAGTCTGAAACCAGGATGCCGGTATGTTTAAGCCCGAATTCAACAGCGAGATAGTCAACAGACAAATAGAACTCCTCCCCATTTAGATTGAAGTAGATTTCCTTGTCTGTGACAGTGGAATTATGGGCCATCACCATCAATAAATCCTTGTGGAAGGAATGAGGTTTTTTGCTCACAAAGATTTCAAGACTGTTGGCCTGCAGTTTTTCCATCACCTCATTAAAGACGTCGAGAGTTTTCCAGTTCTGTCGATAGAACCCACCTAAAACCATAATTTTGTTCCTCTGGATGGAGATTCTCTCAAATCCTCTCACAATGCTAGGTGGAGAATTCATTACCTTCAAGAATAATGTTTTGAGCAAAGAAACAAATGTTGATACAAGGTTACAAATAATACTCTGTGGAGAAGGTATTTATAAGAGATTTATGTGTTGGGATCGATGAATCAGAATTAACTGCCAACTACTACAACTCATTACTCCAAAATAGACGTAAAGGCAAAGAATACAGGAAGCTAAAGGTGTTGACTCAGTAATCAGTCAATCCATGGACGTATGGTTACAATCTCTCAAGATTACATATTTACTTCTAAAGAAGGAAGTTCAGATTCCTAGAGTTCAAAATTTTAACCATATCCAATTGTATGAAGTGTACAGTTAGGGAAACTGTATTGTCATGTTCTGTATTTCAAGACCGGAAAGTTAATGCAATTTCATTTCATTAACAAGAAGTACATTACTGACGCAAAAAGTGTACAATGTACACAGGAAATAAAATATCGATTCCAATTAGTGAGAGGGACGAGGCCTTGGGGGATGGAAGTCAGAATCCCTGATGTTGGTCGGGCCTTGCACAAGGGATGGGAGTTCCTGCTGTTGGGTTTATATACTGAAAGCATATATGAGTAAGTGTTTTGTACACTGGTCTTCACATATGTGTTGCAACAACAATGCTCACTGTCTGAGAAACAAACATACAACGAACCATAATATCCTATTATCTCGCCTATAGGGATGACCATATGGTGTGTAGGAGATCACAGAGGATCAAATGAGTCGTTTGACCTAGCGAGATATAAACAGTATCACAGCTGAGACGGTTCATGGATAGGCTGTCGGTCTAAGCTGCGGCACATCGGTTCATAAGTGGGCTTATCCTAGCTACTTGATGTGTCGGTACATGGTTATGTATTGATGGGATCAACAATGGGATGTGCCATTCTCATTGACATATGAATGAGCCAGATCCCTAACATAGATTGACCACACTTTAATTTACCATGGTGGCGAGTCTTACATGTACTCTTATACCCGTATTTTGGGTGTTGGCAATTTGTGTGTGGCCTGCTTAGTATGGATGTTTAGGTAAGCATATCCATTTCAGGATGGTGACATTCCCTGAGGAGCTCACAAGGTTCATTATGCTAAACCCAGCAGGTTGAATTATTTAATTCAGGCATAAGTGAAAAGGAGTGAGTGGTATTACTCAGGAAATAAGAGATTAATTAATTGTGGCTGATTGTCATAAGACAAATGAATTACTGAATGTCTAAAACCTTAAATATGTGGATCATGTTAGTTTGGTGCAACCCGTTCCTAATAACGTGGTAATAAAGGGGCGAGTCAGCATTGTTACCGTGGTGAAGGTTAAAACAATATTTTATTAATTAATTAAGTTCTGGGTTGAACAAGGAATAATTAATTAATAAAGAGGGCCCACTTTATTATTTGCATCTGGTCCCTGGTCTGGCCCATGAATTGCTCACAGCCCATTAGGGTTAGGGTTTCTCAAAACCCTAACACTATATAAAGGCCTTCTCTCTATCAGATCAACTAGACTTTTCAGTATATTGAAAATTGAGAGAGAGTGGCGGCGGCTGATCTGTGGGAGAAACTAATCGATTTCTCCAGATCTTGGATTCAACTTGGTAGATAATCCTCACCAGATTTCCAAGGAGCAAGGGAACAGTTCAGAAGATCAGATCTGTAGGAACAACTGTTAATCGCCGGCGTTTAGATTCACATCTAGATCTATTTCATCGTTATTGGCTCCGATCTAGATCTGTAGATCAAACGGTGAAATCTAGTATTCTCTAAATCCATCCTCTGCAATTAATTTTGTAGGAGCATGCATAAGATCGCATGGTTTATTTAATTAAAATTTATTCTTGGTATCCTAAGAACGATCCTTGGCAAGAAATTAATTAATGGCAACTCGCGTTGTCCATCGTAGACTCAAACCCTACACTTGCTCTAGGAGCCAGCTCAACTGCATCCCATAAGGAACTGGGACGTCAGGCAGGAACTCTAAAGAATCTCGCACCTGGTTAAAGACATTGGCAGCCCAGTCAACCTCCTCTTCTTCATCAGAGGCCATCATTGCCTTCCAAACTGGTGGAGAGAAGACTAGATCCAGCAGAGGGTTACCAACAATCAGTCGAGGGATCCAATCCATGTGCGGAGATAGCTTGTAGGTCAATAATCCATGAATCATTGGTAGTGAGATATGATTTAATAGCGTGACAGCTAGAGAATTTTATTTAATCAACTTCTAATTCACCGGTACAAGGGGGATTAGATAGCATAGGTGTTGGAATTGTATACATAAAA
This sequence comes from Plectranthus barbatus, assembly GCA_026898455.1. Taxonomy (NCBI): domain Eukaryota; kingdom Viridiplantae; phylum Streptophyta; class Magnoliopsida; order Lamiales; family Lamiaceae; genus Plectranthus; species Plectranthus barbatus. The sequence goes on from JAPKLW010000201.1 coordinate 184,777, forward strand.
GCATTATGATTGGTATATTAGGA
>JAPKLW010000201.1:194799-225245 GCA_026898455.1 Plectranthus barbatus
AATAAATGGCGATTCATGTCGCCTATTGTAGACTCAGTTCCTACAATAGGTTGGATTGATCATTCCTACGTGAATTAAATATTGTTTACAACATTCAATTATTCATTGTTGTTTCATTACAACGTTCATGCCAATATCCTATTTTGCCCAATTGTGAAGCAAGTCAATTTGTGAGATTTTGATTGTTAATGTTTGTGAGTTTTTTGTGGATAAGTGGAGTGAGTTTCTATTTTGAGAATTGATATTGAAGCATTTATTTCTTTAGTTGATTGTTAGCTAGATAAGATTTAATCCTTTTCCTAGATTCAGAAAATACTCAACGATTGAAGTTGCTTGAGTATAGCTACAACATAATAGTAACTGGTTGTTTTAGTGGGCAGATTAAGAAGAATCTGAATTGATATTTTTAATCTTGATTGAGATTTGGTTAATTTTGTTAATCGAGTTTCTAAACATCATTGCCCAATCAACCACATACAGGCCTCATTTCCTTATGCCTCCGAGCTTCACCTAGTTGGAAGTTACATCATTAATTTGACATTCTGATTTTGCAAAGGGTACCTCAAAACATTTTCAGTACATTAATATATACTTACTTAATTGTGTTTTAAGTTGATAACAAAAGAGATTTTTACTTGCAAACTGAATTGCATAATCCTATTTGCCAAGGACCGATTATTGTGTAATTCCTGGATGAATTTGACTCTGAACTCTTGCGCAGGGATTTGATCTTGAGTCTTTTTTGCGAAAAAAGATTCAATCCTGAAATGATCAGAATTATATCTCTATTTTTTATTGAATAAAAATTGAACCAGAGGGGAAGAAAGTAAAAAAATGATCCTCCAGATTTGATCTTCTGATCTGTATCCCTTGCTCCAATTAGGATATCTGATGAAGATTCCCTTCAAATATCTTGCCTATCGAGACACATAATTTCCATCTCTTTCTTAGATCTAGTCCACAAGCACAACTCCCTATTCACTAGTTTGCTACATATCAATTATGATCTTGTTGTGTACTATGATCTGAGAACTAGGGGGCATTTATAGAAAATTCTGATCCCTAATGGGCTTGAGCTTTACATAGGCCAGCCAGATCAAGGACCAGTATGCAAATAAGAAAGCTGGTCTATCAATTATTTAATTCTCATATTAAACCCAGAATATAATTAATTAATTAATATTGATTTCTATCACTTGAGAATCAATATTATCCTACCTCTTTGTTACCACGTTATAACGAACGGGTTGCATAGGCTCGGTATATCCTCATATTTATTGTTACAGACATTAGTTAATTAATTTTTTCTCTAAAAAGCAAATTGATTACTTAACATATTTTATTCCTAAATTATACCACTCAATCCTTTTCACATATGCTTGAACTTAATCAACCTGCGGGACTTTAGCAAAGTTAACCTTTTGAGCTTCTTAGGGAATGTCACCATCCTATACTGGAGAAGGTTACCTAACTACAAAACTAGAATTCATACACAAACTGTAACTATTGGTCCCTGAGATCAGAGTCGTTGTGGTAACAATAAGATATACACATGAAGTGCAGCGGAAGAAAGATTAGCGTTTACTTGTAAATGAGTTATTCTTGATTAGGTTATTAATTCAAGTTTGCTTAAATCACTTCTTGCAGTTACGTTCTAGTAACTCCGTCACTAGATTAGGCTGTCGTAGCTTAAAAGTAATAAAACAGTAATCAACAAGAGAACACAAGGTTTATAGTGGTTTGATCAAATGATTTACGTCCACTCCTTAGCCGAATCGCTAAGAGTTTTACTAAGAAAGCATACGGTGTACAAAGAGTTGCCGTTCCTGTAAAGCAAGCAACCGTCGTCTGGTCTGTCTGCTCCACGGCTATCTTTCCATAATCCGAACCTTTCAGGTGTGATTCCAGCTGAGTCAAGGGCGCACCTTCGTAAAACTAGCTTTTACCACCTTTGGAAGATTTTAAAATTCCTTCTGAACTATCCTGCGTTCTCGGCCTCAGTGCCCGTTCTAATCAATTTCCTTTCGAGAAACTGACTGCTGGATACTTTTTATGACAAAAGTGATCCCAATGATTGAAGATTCTTAAATCCCTTCAAGAATTTCTCAGTTGAGTGTAAGATGTGTGGTGGAACACTCAAGACGTTGAAGGCCTTTTGGTATCTCGGTATTATGCTTTTCAACTGAACTGCTCTCAAGGTTTTTGTCGCTTTTTGGAAACTTTTGTACGTATGTTTGCGTTAGAGAGTGAGCAGCTCATGCATCTTCCTTTGACTTCCCTTTTATAGTTGTTTTTCTCGAAGATGAGTCGTCAGATCCGTTTAGACACAACGGATCTTTCCTCTTAAATGCAGGTAGCTTTTTACCAACTTTTCTGTCTTCGTACAAGCTTTTCTGTCCTACTTCTGACAGGTCTAATCCTCGCGTGTTGGTCAAAATAGCGGTGTAGCAGTTGTTGAGTTTTGCTTTGCTGTACCTTTACTGGAACGGGATGCTGAATATCTTTCAGCATGCTCCTGGACTTTATGCGTAGCAAATGTTCTTCTACTTCTCTGGCTTTGGACTACTAACACCTTTAGCAGCCTGTAACGTGTTATCAGATGCTGACTCCTCAGCATTCAGCTATCACTAATTTTCTTTTTCTTCATGCTTTCCTGTTGTCAGCCGAGATTTCTTCAAAGCAACTTATTCTATTACAACTCGATGTTTACCCTATAGAGGACATTACATAAGTTGCTAAGCTATGCTAAGGTTCAGCAATGATTGACCTTTTACTAAGGTTTGATCCAACAAAACCTTTTACATTGTGCTCCTAAGGGTGATTCAGGAATATTTTCCCATCAATTTCCCCCTTTTTGGTGCGATCAAAGCTTACTAAGGATTGCTGAGACTTAGCATCGAAAAATTGTGAGTTACAAGGAAATTTCAAGACAAACTATCTCAGAATCTTACTTGCTTTAAGTTCTTAGCGAGGAAGAAATAATTACAGCTAAATTATTCAGCAAACTTTCAAACATACTTGGCTTATCTTCCAGATTTTGATTGGTTGAATACACAGAGAGTGTATGTCAACTATTGTACGCACTCGGAAAATCAGAGTTTAGACAATAAGATTTTGTCATGATTCTGATGATTTCATATATGATATTGCAATTACAAGTTTGGTGAAATCAGTTCAGAATCATGCAAAAAAAATATATAACTTCATGGCTGATAGGAGTGACCTTAGTTCTATGCGTCTGGTGGAGGTTTTGGCTTCTCAAGGGATTCCACCTTCCTTGTTGTCACGGCTAAGAGTTTATCCATTTGCTCGATGCGAGTTTGTTGTTCTGCTTTCTGTTGTTCTTCTAACTTCATTCTTCGTTCCATCATTGCTCGTTCAAACTCTTTTTCTTTTCTCAGCAACTCAGCTTTCTCTGCTTTTACCCTTGCTTGTTCAACAATCCTTCTTTCTTCCCCCTCTTTGAGCGCATCCAAAATAGAGGTGGTGAACGACTTGTGGTCAGCAAGATCGACACTGAGAGTTACCACATTTGTTTGCACTGTAGAGACGGTTTCTTCAACATGTGAGATCTTGTAATTATTTTGACCAACCTTTTGCTGAACCTCAGAGACAGAGGTTTTAACTTCAGAGATTGCTTCTCGTACATCAGCAACCTCTCTTAGAACTTCTTCATTGTATCTGGCTTGCTTGATGTCGCGTTGATGTAGCGCGTTGTGGAGTATGTTGACAAGAGATTGAAAACTTACTTGCACTAGTTCAGCGGCAATAGGAGCGTCGGAAATGACCATTTCATTACAGGTTGCTTTGGTGGTAAGTTCATCGACTTGTCCTCCCATTGTCATGATTGCAGATTCTGGGACAGTGACTTCAATTGATTGGGTGGTAGCTTCAGCAACCACATAGGTATCTACGTCCATTGAGTCACTCACTACATCTTGATCATGATTTGAGGCAGAACCTTGAGCCTCAAAGGCTTGAAGTAAGACAGTAGCTCGAGTATAGTCTTTCTGAAAATTGATCATTTTGAGATAATCCTGTCGCTTAGCCTCTTCTTCCTTTGCTTGTGCAAGCGCGGCTAGTTCTAGGCTCCTAATTCGCAATTTCTCCTCATAAGCAGCCTTTCTTTTCTGATACGCATCCATTGCAGCCTATTGTCGTTTGGTTAGTTGTATATGTGCTAGAGATTTTTGATCTGGCGCAAACTGAGATCAGAGCAATGACAGAGATGCAGAGTATTTGCGGTGGGCACGGATGGCCTATAGTCTTGCAATCACTTGTTGATCTGTAAATTGTTTCGTGCAAGAGGACTAATCCATCCATTCGTTGGCCCATAATTCTTCGGAACGCCAGAAATTTAAACCTTGCCTTGCAATAGTGATCATCCGTTCTTCAAGACAGAGTTCATGCATAATGTAATCATATGTTTTCCATCGTCGGAATTGTTTACCAAGCACCATGCCTTCTTCTGTTCCTTCATCGATTTCAACATAAAAGACCCCGGCAATGTCCCTACTGACTTCTTGATCTACAAATGCTAGGATTTCATCACTCCAATCTCGGAGATCGGCATTCTTATCATCGTCAAGTGAGACAGATGCGCACCACTGAGCTACCCTTCTAGAGTGGAAGAGTTTCCCAGGTAGACCATTAAATGGGATCCTCAGTTGTTTGTTTCTCAAGGTGGGGAATTGTCTTAGTGTCTTGGCATCAAATACTTCATTAGATTCCCCCTCTGAATCAGATTCTGATGAGCATGTGGATTCATCCAGAAATCCAGCAGAGGAAACATCTTGCTCTATCGTATCATCTGCATGATCCTCAATAGCAGCGGCGGCTGTTGTCTCCTCAGCAACATCGACTTCTTCAACAATGTCCAGCATAGTTACTTCAGCTACAGTAGACACTTCAACAACTATATGAGTCATGGTTTTAGCAGGTGGTTCTTTTCCGGATTCAACAATCTTCTCCTCAGTAGCTGATTCTCTTCCAGATTCAGCAATCTTCTCGTCAGTAGCTGATTCTCTTTCAAATTCAGCATTCTTCTCCTCAGCAGCTGATTCTTTAGCAGACATATTGATGTCTATAAGTTCTATTGTGATTTCGGACGATCATATATCCTAATCTTTGGGAGATATAACATCAGTTGCTTTGTGCGGTTCGTCCTTCCTTGAACTATTGCCTTTATGAGATTCGTTGGTTGCTTCACGAATCTGTACTTGTTTGCCCTTGGATTGTTCCTTGGTATTGAAGGCTCCAGAGTGGATCATCATGATTAGCTCCTCATGAGTCATCCCGTCTTCTTCTTCTGTTATTTTGGTAGATTGGGTGACTTCCACAAGGATTTCCACTTCTTATCCCTTCTGAGTAGGCTCTCCTGTGGTTTTTCCTTTCTTTGCTGCTCTACTCAATTTGTCAGCAGCTTCCTCGTTTGATGTCGAACTATCCATCTTCTTTTGAGCCTCCCGCTCATCGTGAGATCGCTTGATCTGTTCAAAGTTCAAATCCCTACCTTCAAACGTGATTCTTTCAATATTATTTCTATATACTTTTATTTCCTGTGGCTTCTTTTCATCGTTCCATTTCCTCTTAATTTCACGAATGCCTTTGACACGTTCCTCAAAGCTTTTAGAGGATAGGGGTGGGTCAATCTTCTTTTCGGTAGTAGCAGCTTGATCAGCAGTTGCTTTCTTTTTGGCATCATCGAGTTCCTGAAGTTCAGCAGTTTTAAACAATCGTTGACGAGTAGATCTCCTCTTTTCTGTTGGCACAACTTTTGTCTGTTGTTCAGATGAAATTGGTAGGGCAAGTTGACCAAGTACAAGCGGTGGCTGTTCCGCTGCTTTCTTCTCCATAATCTCTTCTATCCTTTTGGTAGGTATATCACCAAGGGCTACAATATCATCGAGTTGTTGAAAGCATTGTTCTGTTTCAGCATTCTTAGTCAATGCTGCTATTTCTTCAGCAGTGACAGGGGATGCCGCCTGCAGCACCTGATGTCCTAGTGAGCTTTCGTCAACTTCCTCGTCTGAGGTGGGTTTATCCTTATCGACATTGGACTTGCCAGTCAATTTCTTTGGTTTCTTGAAGTCAAGAGGGTTGGCTTCCTTCCTTTTTACTGGAATGAAATTAGTGGGAAGGAGCTTCACACCTTGATCAATCTTTGTGGGGTGCATGACTAACTCCAGAAACTTGCTTATTTTTAACCCAAAGTTAACATTCGATGAGAATGTTCCATCGACGGACATGTGATCTTTCTTCTTGGCATGCTCTGCCCATCGTTCAAAGAAAAATTCTGCCCAATTGCCCTTCACTCTGTCTGTGAGAGCCATCATGACAGTGCAGTTTTGGGCAGATAGCTCAGAGTATGAACCGGCATCACATTGAAACATTTTGATGACCAATTCAGCAAGAGTTTTAAACTCATCTTTTAGGGCGTTAATGGAGGTGGCCGCCTTGAAGGTGATTGGCTGTCCTTTCCTATCCTTCAATTGGCCAGGTTTCTTCCACAAATTCCAACGTCGTTCCATCTCATTATAATCTTCTACTTTGTATTGAGATTTATGTTCCCCCTCATTTTGAAGACCAAAAGTCTTAGCAAGTACATTGCCATTTACTTCGATTATGGTTCCATAAACACAGGTTTTGAACGATTTTCCATCCTTACTCAATACTGCTCTGGCATAGAATTCAGATACCATACGCGGATGAAAATGTATAGGTTCAGCGGATAAATATTGAATTACTTGTTCGCTATCAAGGATATCCATTATCCAATCTGGGATATGTTCTGCAGCAAGACGCATTTACAGTATGCGATCTTTCAAGATTTGAGCTAATCGCGTTTGCTCTTTTGTGTGGCCGCTCTGTGTTTTCTTCCGAGCCATGATAACTAGTTGACCATACGATATTTAATCATCAACATCTTCCTTCTTTAGAATGCCTGTAAATCCTGGTGCATGTCTCGCATGCAGGAGTTCTTTAGAATTTGGTGGAAAATTGAAGATACGGGGCTCGCTGGACTCGGATTGATGTTTATGGGAAGTGGGTTTCTGGGATGAGGAGGCTTTGGGATTGGAGGCCATGTCTTTGAGAAAGAATTTGGAGTAATCTTGAAGAAGTCGAAGATTTTGATTTTGGGAATTCTGCTCTGAATTTTGAAGGAAGTAGAATGAACAGTTTTCAAAGCGTAATAGGGTGCAATAGGGTTAAACTTTTGATTGTGAGATCTAACGGTTGAGATAAATTCTGAAAGGGGTTAGATCGACGGTTCATAAAGAATGCGTCTTTCCATATGGTTTCCTATGCTTCAAGAGATACTCAAGTGTTTCTTGCTTGGCGTCTCCTCAGTTGATGCCGCTGTTTGCGTTCATTAATTATGCCTTATCGGGTCCCATCAAGTTTGAATTTTGAGTCATCCCGCCTCAATTTCGGATATGTGGTTGCTTTTTGATCTAGCAGCAGTCCAAGGATGCTGATGGATAGTAGTAAATTTCAGCACCCAAATGCACAAAATGATATGCTAACCTTGTACGAGATTCGTCAGCATCTTTCGGAGTTCTGCTGGGTCTCTGAGGACTTTGTTCGAAAACTATAATGATGATAAGATCCTCGATCGTTTCAATGCTTCCCACTTAATATTTTTGAAATGATTTAACTCTCCATGCATACACGTCGATTCCTTTACTCGCGACATTTCGTATTCCAAGAGACGAATCATTGTGATCTTCAGACAAATTTTTCTCTTTCCTCGCGTCATAATTGGCAAATCCTCTATAAATGCCTCCGCTCGAGATTATCCAAACATCACAACTTCCATCCTCACTTGACTCGTATTTTCAACCTTCCTTTCTTTAAGAGATTCAAGTTCCCTTCTTCACGCATGGATTCTCCTCCAATAACGTTAGATATCAGGCGTAACCTAATTTTGGATGAGCCGGGTCTGGATAGATATTATCTGGATGATTGCGATGTGGCAATGAGGATCATGTCTGCATCGAGTGGGGGGGTCTTTCTCAATTTGCATGTGCCACTCCTCATCGTTTTCAGGAGGAATTGTTGATGGAGTTTCTCGGGGATTGCCATGTTGAGCCAGGTGCAATTTACGGGGTGTTCCATGGAAAGCATGTCCGTTGGACCCCTGACACTTTTGCAGTGGATTTTGGGCTTCCTCGAGGTCCTTTGTCTGTGGAGGACTATCTTGCATAAGAGGTGGCGCCAGAATGGGTGGCATGGGAGAAATGGCATCATTCTCCTCGTTTTGAGTTTAGCCCTGACATTCTAGCCTCTGGTCTCCAGACTTCATACTGGGTGATGTTTTTCATTGCTCATGGTATTCTGTTTGGAGAGGAGCCTTACGACCTCTGTTTCCCAAGGACTGTTTGGCAGGTGATGATGGCTATGGATGATGCTGCTTCTGTGGACTGGGCCGGATTCTTTTTCAAGAATGTCTGGGAAAGCATCAAGCTTCATCCGTTTGTGCCACTGCGGAATGGAATGCAGCTGAGCTGGTTGATGGAGAAGTATTTTCCGGAGATTGCTGACGGTCCATCCAACCTTCAAGGAGCTGATTTTTATCCTTATGAGCCAGTGTCCCCCTTCTGAAAACATAAAGAATTCTGTAGTAGATCTGGGTTTTCTTTTTGACTGAAGTTGTAATGTCCCTCCCTTTTTGAAGATGTAATGTAGTTCCTCCTTTTGTAATGTATGCCTATTTTCAGTGAAGAATAGTTGTGTAACACAATGATCTTTGGCATATCTTCATGACATAAGATAGGTTTTATCTTCAAGTTTCATGATCTGCTGAGCAGATACGATTTATCTGCTGATTGTTTAGAGGAGTGTTATCGATATTGGCCATTATCTTAGCAGACTTCATTTAGCAGAGACTTCCGTCTTATTCTGAAGATAGTAAAAGGAAATCCACGAAGACCATAAAAAATTGAGGATAGCATCTCATTCATCGACAGCAGCATCTAACTCCATCATGCTCAATTCGATACATAATTCTTTGAATCTTGATTCTGCTAGAGGTTTGGTAAAGATGTCTGCTATTTGATCCTCTGTGAATATACGCTGAATATCAATATCCTTCTTTTCTTGATGATCACGAATAAAATGATGTCGGATATCAATGTGTTTTGTTCTGGAGTGGTGTACTGGATTCTTTGTGATGCACATAGCACTGTTGTTATCACAGAAGATTGGTACACATTCAGGAGAAATATCATAATCCTGAAGTTGTTGTCGAATCCATAGAATTTGCTGACAACAACTAGCAGCCGCGACATACTCTGCTTCGGTGGTTGATGTTGCTACCGAGTGCTGCATTTTGCTGAACCAACTAATCAATTTGTCTCCAAGGAATTGACATGTTCTGCTGGTGCTTTTTCTGTCAATCTTGCATCCTCCAAAATCAGAATCCGAATAACCACTCAGAGTTAGACTATCGGCTTTTGGATACCAAATTCCTAGCCCTTTTGTGCACTTCAAATATCTGATAATTCGCCTTGTTGTATCTAGGTGTGTTTTGTTTGGTTGAGATTGATACCTAGCACATAGTCCCACAGCATATGATATATCGGGTCTGCTGGCTGTAAGATATAGCAGAGCTCTAATGATCCCTCGATATAAGGTAGGATTCACGGCTTCTCCTTCTTTCTCAAGATCTGCTATGCACGTGTTGCTGATGGGAATCCTCAGCCTCTTGGTTTTCTCTGGATAGTACTTAGCAATCAGATCTCGCGTGTATTTTCTTTGGTTAATGAAAATTCCTTCATCGGATTGTTGAACTTGAAGTCCAAGAAAATAGGACATCTTTCCCATCATACTCATTTGAAAGTTGCTCATCATCAGCTTGGAAAATTTGTCACAGAGATCTTGATTCTTTGAGCCAAAAATGATATCATCAACGTAGATTTGCACAAGTAGGATGCTCCCTTTATCTTTAATACGGAAGAGTGTTTGATCAATCCTTCCCTTTTTGAAATCGTTGTCGAGCAGAAACTTAGATAGAGTTCCATATCATGCTCGTGGTGCTTGCTTCAATCCAAACAAGGCTTTTCTCATCTTATAGACTTGGTTTCCATTCTCAAACCCTAGGGGTTGCTCGACATAGACCTCTTCTTTGAGTTCGCCATTGAGGAATGCACTTTTGACGTCCATTTGCATGACCGAGAATTCATGGTGTGCAGCATAAGCAAGGAATAACCTGATTGCTTCCAGTCTGGCTACTGGAGCAAATGTCTCATCATAATCAATACCTTCACACTGTTTGTATCCTTTGGGTACCAGACGTGCTTTATTCCTTACCACCACGCCCGATTCGTTCTTCTTATTCTTGAATACCCATTTGGTGCCTATAACATTCTGATGTTCCGGTCTATCTACCAGATCCCATAAATGATTGCGAGATAATTCACCAAGCTCTTCTTGCCTAGCGTTCACCCAGTCTGGATCGCGTAAAGCATCCTCAACTTTAGTTGGCTCCTCACTTGATAGGTAGCAAGAAAACATTGCGGACCCTTGTCTTGTAAGAACAGGATCTTTAATATCTCCAAGAACATCTTCTAGAGAATGAGCACGCAGTCATGCCGGTCTGATTGGTTCTTCAACATTTCCTTCTCCGTCTCGATTATCAGAATGCTCTACATCGTTTGCTTGATCTTCAGCATCTGGAGTGTTGATGATTTGTTCTTCCATGGCAGATGTTTCTTCAGCAACTGGAGCTTCGGCTATAGGAACATCATGATCTGGACCTTCTTCTTCAGCAGGTATCTCAGCAGTTGGTGACTCAGCATCTCCTGTGCCAAGGTCTTCAGCAGCATTTACTCCTTCAGCAGCGGTAGGAGAATTGGAGGTCTCCTCATCTGAATCATCTAGATGAGTCAAGATATCCTTTTGAGGATTGGCCTCAGCATGATCATTGGCATCATTGGCCTGTTCAGCGGTTTGATCACCGGCTGAGCTCGCCTGAAGTGGATCACAATCATTCATAGACTTAGTCGGGTCAATTCATAATTTCTAGAAAGAATTCAAAATTGATTGACCATTGACGTCATCAGTCTCATGATTGATATCCTTCGTCTCTTTTACAGCTCTGCGCACTAAAGTAGATTCATCATAAATAACATTGCATGTTATTTCCACAATTCCGGTAGTCTTATTTAACACTCTATAACCTTTGTGAGTGGGGTGACCATATGCAAGAAGTACAACCTCATCTGACTTAGGTGAGAAAGTGTTAAGTTTCGACTTTCCATTATTATGAATATAACATGTCGCACCAAAACCATGTAGATAATCTAAATTAGGCTTACGACTAATGTATACTTCGTAGGGAGTCTTGTTGAATCGTCCGTTAATGGAACTTCTGTTCTGCGTATAATAGGCTGTCATCAACGCTTCTCCCCAATACTTAGCAGGTAGATCAGCGTCGGCTAGCATAGATCGCATTGCTTCTTTCAGCATCCGATTCCTCCTCTCTCCTAGACCATTCTGCTGAGGTGTCCTAGCAGTGGACCTCTCATGATTTATACCAGCTTCCGCGCAGAAATCCATGAGGATTCCATTGCAAAATTCGGTTCCATTGTCAGATCGGATCCTCTTCACAGTAACCTCTTTAATGTTTTGCTCCTTAAGAATTAACTCGGGTAGAATGATCTTAACTTCATCTTTGGCTTAAAGCAGACGAACCCATGTGTACCTGGAATAGTCATCTACTACCACAAGAGTATATATCTTTCTACTTACAGAGGGTGGAGTGACTGGTCCAAATAGGTCCATGTGCAATAATTCAAGAATCCTGCTCGAGGTATTCTTCTCTGGTTTGGAATGAAACGAAGCTTGGTCTGCTTTCCTTGTTTACAGGCTTTGCATACGCCTTCCTTACGAAATGTGATGCTATCAGGTAGACCTATGACAAGCTCATTTCTGGCAATATAGTTAATGGTATTGAAATTCAAATGATTTAACCTTTTGTGCCATAGCCATGTGGTTTCTTCTTTACTCAGTGCTAGAAAGCATGAATGTTGTTGGCCACTTTGCCAATCGACAACATAAAGACCACCTTTCCGAATTCCTCGAAGTTTTACTTCTCCTGTAATAATGTCAGCTATAGAACAACCTGAATGAATAAAAGATACTGTGTACCCGTTTTCGCATAGTTGACTTATGCTTAACAAATTATGCTTGAGATTGGATACGAGAGCAATATTGACAATCCTTAGTCCATTGCACTCTATACATCCTCTGCCAAGTACTCTGCCTTTACTGTTATCTCCAAACACAACAGATGGACCATATGATTTCTGAATGTCTGAGAATAATTCTTTGTCTCCCGTCATGTGCGCCGAACAACCACTGTCTAGGATCCACTCATTTGACATGCCTGATGTCTTCGCACTTGAACCCTGATCCTGCAAAAATAATTAGGTTGATTTAGGTCCCCGTTTTGCGTCGGGTCCTGAAGGATTAGCTTGAGTCATTGTTCCTTTTGGAACCCACATTTTGGTAATCTTCAAGGTTTTCTCATTGAGATTCTTTTTGTCAACCTTCTCAACCTTTTGATGTGTGTATGCATGGGGTTGTGTGTTGTGCTTATTTGCCTTCATCGTCCTTTGGTGATACACGTATCTGGACTCGAGCCTCACATAGGTGTTTCTCCTATGTGGTGTGTAATGATGGTTTTGGGGTTTCACTGAATGATATCCAATTTGCTTTCCCCGAGTAAGGATAGGTTTTGGCTTCCTAGCATTTGAAACATGATGCTCAGCCTTTGTCCTTGAATTTGTTGAATAGTTCTGCTTGGCAGACCCATAATGAGAACTTGGCTGAGATTCAGTACTCTGCTGAAATCTTACATTCTGCTTGACCTTTTGCTGAGGTCTAGCATAGTGCCTGACACTCTGCTTGGGTCCAGCAGACTGTTCGATATTCTGCTGAGCGATCTGCTTAGCATTTGTCCTATCATTCGATGATTCAGCAACTAATGTATCTTTCTTTTTACCATCACCAAATATTTTTCCGGCAGAAACAAAAGTGATATTTCTTTTTGGCCTCGAAGTTTCATTTTCGTTATGACAACAGTGCCCAATTCCAGATCGGTCAGCGTGACGTCTCTGTTGGCTTATTAGGTTATTCAAGATATCCTGACTAGTCATATATGCGCAGACACACTTCTCATTGGCTTTGTTTTTCAAAATCAGATTTTATGTTTCAAGATTTTTGAAATTTTCAGAGAGTTCAGAAAATTCACTTCTAAGCCTTGATAGTTCCTCACTATCAGACCTTAGTCTTTCGACTTCGTCTGTCAGACTTATGACTTTCTGTTTGAGTGAAGAATTATCTTCTACGATAGCATTTTTCAAGGTGTATACCTTTGAAAGTTCTAAAGAAAGCTTGGTAAGATAATCTTCCTCGAAATCCAAGAAGGAATCCTCCGATTCAACCGTGTGTGTTGAGCATGAAATGTTAGCTATAGATGTTACCTCTTGATTGTCGACTGCTAGGGCCGATTTGGAAGGTTGCTCAGCATTGGCGGACGGTTCACTATCCTCAACGATTGTTGCCATGAAGACCATTAGGGCTTCTTCTTCGTCATCAGTGGGATAGTATTCTTCTTCATTGTCAGGAATATCTAGAACCTCTGTCCGTGTCAGCAACGCCTTGGTCACAGCTCGAACTGCTCGCCTTTCGAATCTTTGCTGCAACCGTTCTCTTTCTTCAGGACTTACTTTTGGACAATCATGCTTCAAGTGATCAGGAGATTTTCATTCAAAGCATGTCCTTATCTTTTTCTCAGTGGGATGTTGTATAGAGGTTGCCTTAGCATCCTTCTCTGCCTTTGCTTCCAAGATCATTTTTTGTATCTTCTTCATTTGTTCTTCCAACTCGTCTATCTTTTGATTTTCACTGCTTGAGTTAGAAGTTGATGGAGCCTCCTTCGTTGGCGTTGTTGGTGTTGATCTCTCCTGATTATAAAATGGTTTCCTGGGAGATTTCCATTTATTTGTGTCCTTATTGACGAAGTATGCTACGTCTTCTTGAGTTCCTGCACTCGTTGCACTTGGATGTGCTATAGCAGCTTCATTCTTCTTCAACTGCTGAATGATGAATTCATGTGCCTTTAATTGAGAGAACACTTCAGCGGTAGACATGTTGCTCAAATCCTTTTCACTTAAGCTAGTCATTTTGACAAACCAATCACTTCTGGGATAGAGCATGGATATTATTTTGTTGTTCATTTCTCCTTTGTCATATTTCTTCCCGATATTTTTGAGTTCTACTATGATGGTGTTGAATCTTTCTTCCATCTACTGAATGGTTTCACCGGGAACCATGGCTAAGGATTCGTACTTGTCCACAGCGACTTGTAGCTTGTTCCGCTTCATTTGTTCTGTCTCCTGAGAAACTTCACAAACGTACTCCCACATTTCTTTTGCTGTGTTGTAGTCCAGAGCTTTGTCAGACATCAGAGGAGGTAGACAATCCATGATTAGTTTCATGGCGATAAACTCCAGCTGGCCTCTCTTCTTGTCTTCGAGAGTCCATTCCTCGTAGGGTTTCATCACCATCTCAGGTCTGGGTTGACCACCAGCGGGTGCAGTGTTAACCTTCATGATCTCTATAGGACCAATCGTGAGAATGTCCCTCATCTCCGGAAGAATGCTTTGCAACTGGATCATGGCCTTCTTTTTCCAGGTTTCAAAACCATCCTTGTACTTTGGAAGAGCGTGATTTGTCATGTTGATTCTTTTCGCCTTTACCTGAGCTATGTAAGACACAAATACAAGAAACGCAAGGAAAAACTAGGATCTAGGTCCTAAGCGACTCAGAAGCAGTCGGCTTTTCAACCTCCTGCTCTGATACCACTTGTTGGTCCCTGAGATCTGAGTCGTCGTGGTAACAATAAGATATACACACGAAGTGCAGCGGAATAAAGATTACCGTTTACTTGTAAATCAGTTATTCTTGATTAGGTTATTGATTCAAGTTTGCTTAAATCACTTCTTGCAGTTATATTCTAGTAACTTCGTCACTAGATTAGGTTGTCGTAGCTTAAAAGTAATAGAACAG
The DNA here is from genome assembly GCA_026898455.1 of Plectranthus barbatus. Taxonomy (NCBI): domain Eukaryota; kingdom Viridiplantae; phylum Streptophyta; class Magnoliopsida; order Lamiales; family Lamiaceae; genus Plectranthus; species Plectranthus barbatus. Next base: position 209,875 of record JAPKLW010000201.1, read on the forward strand.
TAATCAACAAGGGAACACAAGGTTTATAGTGGTTCAATCAAATGATCTACGTCCACTCCTAAGCCGAATCGCTAAGAGTTTCACTAAGAAAGTATACGGTGTACAAAGAGTTGCCTTTCCTGTAAAGCAAGCAGCCGTCATCTGGTCTGTCTGCTCCCGCCTATCTTTCGATACTCCGAACCTTTCAGGTGTGGTTCCAGCTGAGTCAATGGCGCACCTTCGTAAAACTTGATTTTACCACCTTTGGAAAATTTTAAAGTTCCTTCCAAACTATCCTTCGTTCTTGGCCTCAGTGCCCGTTCTAATTAATTTCCTTTCGAGAAACTGACTGCTGGATACTTTTTATGACAAAAGTGATCCCAATGATTGAAGATTCTTGAATCCCTTCAAGAATTTCTCAGTTGAGTGTCAGATGTGTGGTGGAACACTCAAGATGTTGAAGGCTTTTTGGTATCTCGGTATTATGCCTTTCAACTGAACTGCTCTCAAGGTTTTTTTCTCTTTTTGGAAACTTTTGTACGTATGTTTGCGTTAGAGAGTGAGCAGCTCATGCATCTTCCTTTGACTTCCCTTTTATAATTGTTTTTCTCGAAGATGAGTCGTCAGATCCGTTTAGACACAACGGATCTTTCCTCTTAAATGCAGGTTACTTTTTGCCAACTTTTTTGTCTCCGTACAGGCTTTTCCGTCCTACTTCTAACAGGTCTAATCCTCGCGTGTTGGTCAGAATAGCGGTGTAGCAGTTGTTAAGTTTTGATTTGTTGTACTCTTATTGGAACGGAATGCTGAATATCTTTCAGCATGCTCCTGGACTTGATGCGTAGCAAATGTTCTTCTACTTCTCTAGCTTTGGATTGCTAACACCTTTAGCAGCCTGTAACGTGTTATCAGATGCTGACTCCTCAGCATTCTGCTATCACTAATTTTCTTTTTCTTCATGCTTTCCTGTTGTCTGCTGAGATTTCTTCCAAGCAACCTATTCTAATACAACTCGATGTTTACCCTATACAGGACATTACATAAGTTGCTAAGCTATGCTAAGTTCAGCAATGATCGACCTTTTACTAAGGTTTGATCCAACAAAACCTTTTACATTGTGCTCCTAAGGGTGATTCAGGAATATTTTCCCAATAGTTACCACCCAAGATGGAGATATACAAGTACAAGTAAGACTCTCCATCTTAGAATCTCAAAGTGATACAAAGACTTGCATATACCTACTGATCTTTCATTAGGCATTAGATATCATGAAAGCATCGAGATCAAGATTCTTTCAATGTCAGATAAAAGAATCGATCTCAGTTAGGTCCTATCAATACGTACAAAATGTACCAGCACATCTAGTGACCAAGATAAGCCATTGATTACTGACTGCATTGCAACCTAAACTGACAGTGTATCCTAGCACTATCTCAGCTGTGATAACCATTTATATCTTGCTAGGTCAAGAGACCCATACTATCTTATGTGATCTACAACACACTGTATGATCTCCCTATCGACGAGATAAGAGAATATAGTCGCTTGTGATACATGTTCATTAATTCAGACAGGCGATGATAATACAACAATGAATAATAGTATATTAACCATAAACTATGTTCATAATATACCAATCATAATTCTTTCAGTATATAAATGCATTAGTAACTAGGGATACGCTGCTCATTTTGATTGCATTGTATTCCACGCATCCCCTTCAATTGATTCGACCTTTGGAATTGTCATCGAATATGACCGGTGGTCTCTTGTCCATTATAAGATTTGTTAAAAGATCACTTTCACCGGTCATGTGAGCTAAGGATCTACTGTCAAGGATCCACAAATTCCTCTTTCTTTGAAGTTGATGCGCATGTACTTGATCCTGCATAAAGAGAGCTACATTTTTTGTCCCCGATTATCAACAGGTCCTGTAGGATTAGTATGTTGGATCAATCCTTTAGGGCTCCAAACCCAAATTATCTTTGGTGTAGCAAGGTTCTTAAATCTCTTCCCTACAACTTTCTTTTTCCACTTAAATAATGCATCGATTTTTTATGGGAGGATTGGAAATGTGCACAAGAGTGTGTAGTCCGCTTGGAAGTAGATTTCTTTGTTGGTCCTCGAAAAACTGGTTCCGTATACGTGTGAAAACCATGTAGCTTCTTAGGAAAGATTCCTCATCCACTATGGTTAGCCTTCCGAGTCGTTCAAGAAATATGGTTGGGCTCGGGCCTCAAGTAGGTGTTCCTTCTACTTTGGTGAATCATTTTCTCATTGAGAGGATGAAAAATGGTCTTTGGTTATGAGAGTAACCAGGAGGTCTGTTTAGCTTTGTTGCATGCCTTGCTGGTGCACTGCATGCTGGTGAGACCTTTGCTGCTGCTTTTCCAAATTGGTTGTGTTTGTCGGTATTTCGTCAGCAGGAACAGACTGATAAACCAACTTGCAGGGTATTGTTGGTTCCTTGCAGCTTGGCCAACTTAGGGTTTTGTCCTAACCAACATTTATCATTACCAACAAGTGCCAGTGCATTAGTTGTTATTCCCCCTTTACCTTTCAGCCCTAGTTGATCACTAAACACGACTTTAACATTAATGATTTTTTTCTTAGTGAAAGTGCTAGATGAAGATGCATGATTGCTCAAAACAGGTTTATTAAAACCTAGACCCAATTTATCTGAAGGTTTCCTCTAGAAAAAGACTTCAAATTAGCTTTTTGAGAAAGTTCATTTGCATGGTTCAGGTTCAAGAATTTTCCCTTAAATGAATAACACTCACCATTTAAAATATTAAAATTCTGAATAAGTGTAGTGTTTTTCCAGTTCATTGCTGATAATCTAGGTTTTTTCAATCTTATTGGTCAAATAAGAAACTTGGATTTCTAGTGAGGTGTTTTCACCAGCTAAAAAAAATTTCAACTCATAAAATTTAGAAAATTCTTATGCAAGTAAATTGAGGGAAATCTCCTCAAAGATGGAGCAATATGACTCAGGATCCTCAATGATGCATGCATACATAAATGAAAATGGCAAAGAGCAAGTTACCTCGTCATCAGCAAGATTCAGTGGTTGCTAGTTTTCCTCTACATCATCAGTTGTGTCAGCATCTTCACCGATTGCTACCATGAATGCCAACAATGTTTTCTCCTTAGACTCGTTGTCTGATAACATTGATCCATTGTCGAGGTCGAGAATGTCTGGGACCTAAGTCTGAGAGAGCATGGCTTTAGCAATGGCCTTTGACTCTCTGATTTCAAACAGCCTCCTCAGTCGATCTCTCTCCACTTTTTCCACTCAAGGACACTCATGTGCTTGCAGTTGGGCGAAAAACTCCTTGGTGGACATCTTGGAGATATCATTCTCTTTCAAAGTGGTGGTCGTAACAAATAAGTCATCCTTTGGTATCTTGGATAATATCTTGGCATTGAGTCCGCTACAGAGTATACCCTGTCAAATGTCTTCACCTCACTGACGATCAGGTTGAATCGAGCGTCCATATCCTTGATGCTTTGTGCGTAGAGCATAATATGATGGATTTATATACTGAAAGCATTATGATTGGTATATTATGTACAAGGTTTATTGGTTAACATATTGGGAATCATTAACGTTGTATGTGCATCTCCTGTCTGAATTAATAAACATGAATCGCAAATGCTCTTATCCTCTTATCTCGTCGATAGGGAGATCATACGTTGTGTAGTAGATCACGAAAAATCATATGGATAAATTGACCTAGCGAGATATAATACAGTGTGTAGTAGGCGACAATGATTTGAGAAGAGGGAGGAAATTTTGCTTCTTAATTGGCATGTTGTCAGGTTGGAATCTTCGCTAGATTTTTTGATCGGAGCTGGGATACAAATCAGAAGATCAGATTTGGCGGATGTTTTTCTCCTTTCTCTATCTTATTTTAAAAATTATCCATATAATTTAAGTAGACTTAATTCCTTCATCTTTAGGATTAAATCTTGTTGCACAAGAAAGAGGATTGAAGATCGAATCCCCGCGCAACTAGTTAAAGAGTTCATATGATCCAGGTATTCCGCATAAACCATATTATGCATTTCAATAGGAGCATGTTAGGATTAATCATAGGCATAGTAATTTATTTTGATATCCAATGTTCAGCCTAGATTATGGATTGGCAATTTCCTTTACCAGCAATCCCTTCAATTGGTATCCAAGCTAAGTTGAATTACTGGGCTCTGTCGGTAAAATAACATTATATATGATTATGTATGATTATTATTAGTGAATTTCTATGAATGGATGTTTTTGGAATGTATGGTTCTTGTTCCTCGTGGTTATCGGATTAATTTGCCCATTTATAAGGATTTATTTTTTAATCCATGCGATAAATCTGTGGTTAGATTTATTTTTCAAATTTTAGTAGGATGTTTTTCCTTGTAATTCCATTGTAAATTTAATGTGTAAAAATAAAAAAGACGAAAAATACGAAGAACAAAGACAACCGGAGCATAGCAACGCATAGCGGCACCAACATGGCAAAACCTAGGGTTCTACACAGCTGCGCGCAGCAGGCAATGCATGGTTGACCATGGTGGACATGCTTTTTGTCCTCTTCGATCCATTCGGCGTCTAGTTTCTCTATAATCAATGGACCGGTTACATCTCTACCAAGATGAGGGTTAACCTTAATGATCCTGATATGTCCGGTCTCCAACACATCTATCATCTCAAGATGTTCTCAGTTGGATGATAAGTTCATAAATATACTCATTTATCTATAGTATTTTATACAATTTTATGTAGTTTTCTTGAGTTTATACATATATTTCATGCATGAGTCTATTATATGCGGTGCAACGCTTGTCATAGTGCGTTTTTGCATGTTTTAGGCTTATATTCACTGGAAAGCCAGTCCAAAAGAAGTGACGTGCAAGAGTAGCATTGAAGGATTTCTCTAAACAAATAATTTGGGCTACTGGAGCATTGCAATGGATAGTGCTTTGAGTTAGCTTTCTAACGCAACAGGAATCGGGTTAGTCAGAGTTCGGGAGTGAGAGTTATGGCTAAAACCGTTAGACCGCACAGAAGAGAAGAGAGTTCGATTTCGACCGAAGGAGAATTGACCTCGACTGAGGTGAAGACACGCACATCGATCGACGCCTCTCCACCTCGATCGAAGTGCGGGCAAATCTGGTGAAATTCGAATCAAATTGGATTTCCAGCCCTAGACTTGATAGGATACATACCCACACCTATAAATAGTCCTTATTTTTGAGTTTTACTCACCTTTTATCATACTTTACACCCAGAATAATATCTTACATCCTTTAACTTTCAGCAATCTTTAGTTTTCCAACACTAACTTTATTTTATTTTAAGTCTTTATTTTTATGCACTTTAATAATATGTTTGTTTTTGGCTTTCTATCTACAATGTGTGGCTAGAAACCCTAGTGCATTCTAGGGCAATGAATATCAATCATATGCATGTTTAATTGATTAACTATAATTTCTTGGTTTTGAATTCCTGTTTGAATTATTTGGATTTATAATTAATTAGATCGAGAGATTGATTTAATTCTAGGTTTACAGTTGTTAATTGAAGGACTGAGAAGAGAAAATTGACAACAGGAAAAGGAATTCGAATACAATTAGAATATCTGTCCTAGGGAAGATAATAATTGTAGGGTTAATCGGGGGAATTATAAAAGATTGATTAGTATTGTGTTATTGAGACCGACAAAGCATATACATTCACATGCTAGTAATCTTGGCTATAATTGTCCGACCAAGAAGTTAAAGTACATTAAGATTTCCCACCAAAGCAAGTTAATTAATTATATGTATTTTGATTGATAGGTCACCCTAGGATCTGTATTTTGATTGATAGTTCATCAAGGCCTCAGATCAGCGGTTTGGGAAGGTGGAGCAAGAAGTGACTGGAGTACACACTAAAGTATATCGGATGGGAAAACACCTCCAGATGGTTGAAACGCAGGTCAGTCATATAGCCAATACAATTGGTGCTCACCACAAGCCAGGACAGCTGCCGAGCACAACTGAGGTGAACCCAAGGGTTCAAATAGACGTCAAAGCTGTCACACTGAGGTCCGGCATGAGTTACAAGGGTGCTGAGTTGGTTTGGGGCGAGTCTGAAGTTGAAGAGGTGCAAAATCGCGCCACAAGAGGCTTGACTTTGATCGACGCAAGTCCCACGTCTATTGAAGTTGAGGAGATCAACGAAGAATCAAGCAACGAAGACGCCTCAATTTCAATCGATGCATCTGGCATCGTTTGAGACATGCATATTTTGACCTCGATCGACGCCCCTCTGCGTCGGTCAAAGTCAAGGCCCACCACGGGTAAAAATCCGGTGAATTATGAAGATCCTGTCCCGCCTATGCCATTCCCTCAGAGGAAAAAAAAGGAGGACTCCAAGTTCTCCAGATTTGTAGAGAATTTGAGGAAGGTCAGCATAAACATTCCGTTGATTGAGGCGCTGAAGGAAACCCTGGGGTACATGAAGTACCTCCGGAAACTGATGAGTGGCAAGAAACAGTTTGTGGAGAATAAAACTGTAAAGATCCACGAGCAGCGCAACCTGCTACTGCAAAAGCAGGTTCCCATCAAGAGAATCGACCCTGGATGCTTCTCTATTCCGGTGGAGATTGGAGGATATACGTTCGAGCAAGTATTGTGTGATATTGGGGCCAGAATCAATCTGATGTCATACTCGATTTACAAGTGCCTCAACATCGGAGAGATGAGGCCCACGACTATTATGCTACAGATGGCGGATCGTACTATATCCCGCCTAAAGGGAATTTTGGAAGATGTGCTCATTTGAGTGGGCCGTCTGATCTTCCCAGCAGATCTCGTGGTGTAAGAAATGAAGAAAGACGACAATATGCCCATGATACTGGGGCGTGAGTTTCTCGATACTAGCGCCGTGCTCATTGACTGCCGAGGCAGTGAGATAACACTCCGGGTTAATGACGAGAAGATCACATTTGTGATCGATAAAAGCAAGAGAAGGGTGGAGTGCAACTGAATCACCACCTTTGAAGAAGACGATGAGTCCGAAGAAAAGGAGGTCGCTGCTGTAGAGTGGGAGAGTGATAAGCTCGTTTTTCTACTCTCTTATCGCATTGTTTTTCTTTTCTTTTATGCATTTTAGTACGTTTTCTTGAATAAACTTAACATGAGTATATATTTCGCAGGTTTTAGGCCAAATCCAATAGAGAACCCGTACCGAAAGTAGCAGATGTTCAAAGAAACAGTCACTACTTCTTCCACCGTTGGAATCTGAGCTAATGGAGCATGGCATTTGAAAGATCTTTTAGTTAGCTTTCCAACGCAACTGGAATCGGATCAATCGGAGTTTGGATGCGAAAGTTATGGCCAAAACCGTGAGACTGCGCAGAAGGGTCGGAAGTGGCGGAAACGTCTCTGTTTCGACCGAAATGAAGCCATCTCGGTCGGGCCGAATTCTCCATCTCGGCCATGGCAAGGGCCATCTCGGCCGAGACAGACTGTTTTGGCGAGATTTTGCAAGATTTTCACATATTTTGGGCGAGAATTGCTTGAGGAACAAGATATACATCAATTTGGAAGCAATAAATCATACCTTTTGAAGATATGCATCCAAGGCCTCAACCCTACTACTATATAAACTCTTCAATAGCTCAGAATTATAAGCCCCCTTTAGTTTTGAAAAACCCTCTTTTAGTTTTTTATCTTCTTCCCCCTTTACAGTTTTTACACCTTTATTTTTCTGTTTTCTTTAGAATTCCACTTTACTTTTATTTGTTGAACCTTTACTTTTTAATGCAATCTTTATTTTTCCCTGCAATGTTTATCTTTAATATGTTAGGCTTGAACCCTAAACAGGTTCTAGGGTTTCTCCATCTGTGATGCTTGTTTAGATTTATTTATTCAAACCCTTTTATTGGTTTAAACTCTTTGATTTTATTTCAAATCTATTTTCAATTGAAGGATCGAGAGATGAAAATTGGAATAGGTTTTAGTTATTGATTGAAGGACCGAAAGGTGAAAATCGATAATAGGAAGTAAGAGTTTAATACTTTTGATTATCTGTCCGACCAAGAAGAATTCAATTGTAGGAAAAATCTGATTTTTATTGAGATTGATTAACTTGTGTTTTTGAGACCGAGAGGAGATAATCACTAGTTAATAATCAAGGTTTTAATTGCCCGACCAAGGAATTAACTCCACAATAAAAGGTTTTCCACCAAAAATTGTGTTTCATGGGTTTGAATATTTAATTCTTGCAAGTTGATCAGATTGGTAGATTTTCCTGGAATCTGTGCTTTTTATTATTTGAATTTCCCCTTAATTATATCTTTTGAAAAAACCAAAAAACCTCAAATTTGATTTGCCCAAACAAAAGATCTGAAAACCATATCCAGTACATGATTCTCCATCGTTGCACTATCCTTGTGGGATCGACCAACCCTTGGGTTGTCTTATAAATTTATTTGCCCTTTGCTATAATTTTTATGCAGATTTAGCATCGATCAGAGCGCGGGAACGAGGGGAGAAATTATCAACTAAGCCTCCTCAGTCCGAACTCACCACCATCATAAAAAATCTGAAGGTGTATATGGTGGATGCCAAAGGTCGGAGAGTCTGGACCCGACCTCCCTGGTTTTGATCTCAGGTATCGTCGAGCTACAACGTTAAACAAAGCACTTGTTGGGAGGTAACCCAACCTTTCCAGTATTTTTCATTTTTAATTTTTTTTTCATTTTATTTTATATTATTTTATTTTCGAATTTGTCTGCAATAACTTCTATTTTGCAGCATTGAAAAAAAGAAGAGCAAAGATTGCTCGACTTTGATCGACGCTTTGCTCGACTTTGATCGACGCAGCCTAGCGTCGATTGAAGTCGAGATCGGCGACGTATTACACTTTGACCCGAGGAAGGAGTCGACAAGAAGGCTTCCGTCGACTGAAGCAAGCGGCAACGGTCGATGTGAAGTGCTAACCACCCAAAATTCACGCTGCGCGAGTTCCGAAGCCTCCAGGGATAAAAAGTTGGTGTCTGAGACCAACTCCCAGGTATATTCCTTCCCTTTGTCTGATTCTCAAACTTTTTCCCACTCTATAGTTGGAAATAAGTTTGGGGGGATGAGGACAAGGGAGGAATATTTTATCTTTTATCGCTTTAAGTATTTCAATTGTTGTATACATAAATTTTAAATTTTTATTCTATTTTGTGAGGAAATTTTTTGAATTTTGAGATAACCCGAACGAGAACTAAGACTAGAATTGGTTGGTAGTTGAGTTGAATTGATTGGGATTGTGATTAGATGCCAATGAATGTAGAATATCGCATGATAGGGTTTATTTGAAACTGATACTTGCATAATGATTGAGTTGAATTGAAATTAATTGTGGAAGAAAATTAATAACCCTTGTGTGAGACATGAGCCTGAATTCGTTTGATGTGAGATTCTCATGTGTGTTTCAATTTCTCTAGAACTTGCTTACTTTCTTTGTTGAGACTGCATTAGTGTGCACAAGTTTAGAAAGTGATATTAGGCCATCTTTGATAGTCCAATTCCCTAAACACTGTCCCTTCACATAAAATTTTCCTTAGTTAGCCACTTTTGAGCCTTTAAAATTTTCTTTCCTTGTCTATGAGATTAAGAAAGTATTGCCTCTCTCGTGTCTTGAGTTGTGGTATATAGGGTGGATTCATTGTGAGTCGGAGTTAAGAAATTATAAATTAGTGGTGAAAATATGTGGGAAAAAGAAGCTCAAAGAATATAATTAGAATTCTCATAAGCTATCTAAAAAGAAAAAAAATTTGGAAGCCTATGGTGAAAATTCATTCATACATGTGTGAGTGCTTCATCTTTATCCTATACACTTGTGAGTTTAGCGAAACACTTTCCATGAGTTCTTCCACTATTGTTGGATTATCTGTCTCTTTCAAATTGCTTGTAGATAGTGGAATTATACCCTTGACTGTGATGAATCTTGTGAGGTATTGCGCTCTAATTACATGACCTTTTTATTTTTCTTGCATATGGATTGAGGACAATCAAACATTCAAGTTTGCGGGTTTGATAAGTTCATAAATTTACTCAATTTTCTATAGTATTTCATACTATTTTATGTAGCTTTCTTAATTTTATACATATATTTCATGCATGAGTCTATTATATGTGGTGTCATGCTTGTCATGGTGCGTTTTTGCAGGTTTTAGGCTTATATTCACTGGAAAACCATTCCAAAAGCAATGACGTGCAAGAGTAGCAGTGAAGAATTTCTCCATACAAGGAATTCGGGTTATTGTCTTGTGGAAATGGATAGATCTTTGAGTTAGTTTTCCCACGCAACTGGAATCGGGTCAATCAGAGTTTGGGAGTGAGAGTTATGGCCAAAATTGTGAGACTGCGCAGAAGAGAAAAGAGTTTGATTTCGACCGACTGAGAGTCGACCTCAATCGAGGTGAAGAAACGCACTTCAATCAACGCCTCTCCACCTCAATCGAAGTGCTGCCAAATCTGGTGAAATTTGAATAAATTCGAATCAAATCGGATTTCCAGCCTTAGACTTGATAGGATACACACCCACACCTATTAATAGTCCTTATTTTCGAGTTTTACACACCTTTTATCATAATTTACACCAAAAATCATATTTTACATCCTTTAACTTTCAGCAATCTTTAGTTTTCCAGCATGAACCTTTATTTTATTGTAATTCTTTATTTTTATGCACTTTAATAATATGTTTATTTTTTGCTTTCTATCAGCGATGTGTGGCTAGAAACCCTAGCGGATTCTAGGGCAACGAATATCAATCATATGCATGTTTAATTGATTAACAATAATTTCTTGGTTTGGAATTCCTGTTTAAATTGTTAGGATTTAGAATAAATCAGATCGAGAGATAAAATTAATTCTAGGTTTACAGTTGTTAATTGAAGGACTGAGAAGAGAAAATTCACAACAGGAAATGGAATTCGAATACAATTAGAATATCTATCCTAGGGGAAGATAATAATTGTAGGGTTAATCTGGGGAATAATAAAAGATTGATTAGTATTGTGTTATTGAGGCCGACAAAGCATACACATTCACATGTTAGGAATCTAGGCTATAACTGTCCGACCAAGGAGTTATAGTACATTAAGATTTTCCACCAAAGCAAGTTAATTAATTATATGTATTTTGATTGATAGGTCGCCCTAGGATCTGTGTTTTTAAATTAATTTTCAAAACCCTTCAATTTTCAGCATTGTCATCTTTACTCTTCAAAACAAACCCTAATTTCTGTTAACTCAAACAATAGATCTTAGGAACACGACTAGTAAATAGGATAAGTTCGTTATACAATTCCCCTGGACTTGAAAACCTTAAGGTACTCATATAAATTTATTTGCCACTGTGTCTGCAATTAATCTGTAGAATTTTACATATATCATTAGATCAAGGATCTCTTCTTCCATGCTGTGAATTTTTTTGCATTATATCGTGGAAGCTTCGAGATGTTTATACTAATACCTACTCGCTAAGACACACAACAAAAAGAACAACCGCAAGGAAAATGGATCTCGTTCTAAGCGACTCAAAACACCTAGTCTGTAAAGACAAACTTATGTGATCCACTTGTTGATTTAAAAATCACAGTTTGTTAGTGTATGGTGGAAGACTTTCGAGGTTGGGTCCTTGAGTTAATCAAACTGGTGATTCTAGCACCAACTTGAGTTAATAAATACGGTTGTTGTACTAGTGAGTGATAGATTACTTTGACAGATTCAGTAATATAGTCCAACACCTAATATGTTGGGTTTTAAATCTAATGCAAAAATTTAAATCAAGAAGTAAATAACACAAAAGAATTTATAGAGGTTCGGACCTAACCATCCTACGTCCTCTTTTTAGAACCGCAAACTAAAATTCATTACAAAGATGTTGATGCTCTATTGCTAGCAGGTGAATGCCCCTATCCACCAGTCCACTAGCTCACTCACCATGTCATTCGCTCCATTTCGCTTCTTCAGGCTTGGAGTTAGGATGCTCCTCGCAGCCTCCAAGCTGGACGTGAGAGTTTGAATTCCTCTCGAGAACGTAAAATTGGTGTTATACACCCTTGATAGTTGCCACTGGAGAAGTGACAACTCCAAGATTTTGTTACTCAGAAAGTAAGAAAACAGAAGTAGCTCTTCCTAGATGCACAAAGCTCGTGTTCAAGAAGGAATATGGAAAGCTAATAGAATTAACCTAAAAGCTTTTAGATCGTGGATTTGGTAGCTTTTGAGAACGGTAGAACTCACAGAAGGTAGTCAGATAGCAATCGACAGAATTCTTGGAATTGGTAATCTTTTCTAGGTGGATTATAGCCTCTATCTATAAGTTCTCATTGGAAGGTTTGAATTTTTAGCTGTTTGGAGCCGTTGTGAGACAAAAAGGAATGTGTCCAATCGAAGTTTCAGTGTTTCTAACATGCAGTGTCCTTTTTATAAGAGTTGGTAGACTTTTATTGCTTTAGTAAGAATGACTCTTTTAGACATTCTGAGAAATGTTTGCTAGTTGATTCCTTGTATTAACAAGCTTTTGGCTAACTCTGATTTTAAGATCTCCTTTTTTAAAGTCTAGTCTTCATAAAGATAATTGCTTGTCTTGGCTTGCTCGTATCTCTTTTAACTGGTTGAGAAGCGCCTGGCTGGTCACATCTGCTTGTAAGCTCCTTGCTGGTGGTCCACCAGCTGGTGATGACGTGTTAGAGTGTTTTAGCCAGCAATCTCTAAACAAACTTCTTTGAAGGTGAAGTGGGGCCGCTTCTAAGAGAATTGTTTGAGGCTCAAATCTTAGACCCTCTTACAGAACCAGGCAAATGTTCAGGGGCATGAATGAACATAACAATGATAACTAAAGTATGTAAGAGAGAGTCCTTTGTAAAGCATATCATCGTTTAAATAATCGACAAGCAAGTTCAAGGACATCACTTCTAGTGATAGCCAATGAAGTCGATATGTTTTACAATGATATATGTTCAAAGGGTTACACCTACCTATCCTATGCCTGATTGAATTGCTCAACTTGATCATCATTCTTTCTAGTTTTTTCATGTGGGGGATTCTTGGGAATTTTATTATTTTATTGGAATAAGTGTGGAAAATTTAAAGGTTTTTGCAACCTTTATTTTTGAGACCTTTGGTGTGGTCTCTTAAGTGCAATCTCTTAATTATTTTAGAGTGTTCACACTTAGCATGGAGCCTATAAATAGAGTTCTATTCTCATTTGCTAAACACACAAAAACAAGAGTTTTTTTGTAACACCCCTCGTAAAATATTAATTATAATTATCAAATTTCCAAAATTTATATTTTGCTATCAAATTAATTCGGGATTTCGCGATCGATTTAGTTTGGGAAATTATTATTTTGACATTATTTATTTGCCACATTTATTTTATTAAAAGAAATTCATTATTATTAATGGACTTAATTAATATCGATTAATTATTCGGTGATCAGACATTTTCATATCGGGATAAAATCAATCAATAAATATTCGAGGATCAGCAAAATATCACGGTCTCCCGTGCAATGACGCGAAGAGATGTGGAGTTGACGTGAGGTATGTTAAAGTGACCGATGTAACAAGCGAATGACAATCACTTTAACCTCTTTAACTTTCGGTAATTCCAAATTTACCCTCACCTCCCTTCTATAAATAGAAACCATCTCTCACAATTATTACTTTCACTCTTTCTCTCTAATTCTCCAAATAAATTCCGACGAGCTCCGACGAAGCTCCAACGAGGTTCTGTCGAAGAGTTTTCAAAGTAAAACCATACCTTTTTGGAATCTTCTCTTCGTTTCCTTTCTATTTTCAACCTTAGTTTCTCCATTATCGTGTTTTAGAAGTGACAAGTTGGGAGACAAAGGGTTGATCAAGCTTACAAAGGCTTATAAACGTCAAGGAGGTATAAATTGAACCTCTCTCTAGCTATTTTGTTAGTTTAAGCATGTTATAGTTTATGCCATAGTTTATGAATGTTATGATCTAGGCTTGATTTTGAGTTTATGAGTATGTATGGATGTTTAGCATGTTATGTTATGAGCCTAGAAACGATATCAATCGACATAACCTCTATATCGGTCGACACAAATGGTGTCGATCGACATACATGCATATGAATCGACACACTCGGTGTCAATCGACACACATGATGTTTTGGTTGACATTTTCATGTCGATCGACGTATATGCATATCGGTCGACATATCGATCGACATCCCCCATGTCGATCGACACAGACGAAAATTTCGGAAATTTAATTCTTCGTTCTTTGATCAATTTGACTTATATTTGATATCATTCGACACCTCTTTTATCAATTAACATTTCTGTATTACCCTTTTGAAAACCTTCTTAATTCAAACCAAATTCGATTATTCGATTCGATTAATCACAACTTAATCTTCTCTTGAAACGACTTGATAAGTTCTCACACTCTAAGCGATGTATGATGATTAGTAATGGATTATTAAATTCTTTCAATGATAATCTCGAAGTAATGTTGCGTCATTTGACGATGCCTCCTATTTGTTCAATTAAGTTGAACTGTGAATTTTGTTTGTAAATTAATGCTCGATATTGAATCACGAGCTATTGAGTTAGCATTTGACTGCCTTGTGCGTCAAACTAAATTGTTTAATTATTCTTTCATATCCTTATCCGATGGCTCAACTTGAGAAGTCCAAGATCGATTAAGAGTCTAGAACTATTTGAGGAATCAGATTATAGATAATCTATCATCCCTTGAGGATTAACTCGTATTCCTTAAGTCATAGGAAGGGGCAAGGAAAGGATTGACAGCTAGAGCAATCACTTTTAACTACACCAACTAAAGTGGACTTTCTTTTACCCCTATATTGTGGGCCAAAATATTTCTTTTCAAACAAATCAAGCATGAAATGAAATGTTTTGCTTTCAACTGTTATGCCATTGCCTACTGTTTTGTTTTGCTATTTGTCCTCTTTGTGGGGGTACCCCACATAGAGAAGAACATTACACGTGTGAACGTGAATGTTGACTTTGCGTATTGCGAGTCTTTAGTGATCATGCGCGGATAGTATGAAAGATACTACGGGTTAGTGCACTGTGATGATAACAAGCTAGGGGTCGCGCCCTACTTGGACTAGCACCGTGACAGTGGTAGTCGGCCACCTCCCAGTCACATGTTTTTGCAGATAGTTTAACTGAATAAAGAAGCATGATCATGTATAAAAAAAATTTGGTTCCATGGGAGGATTTCAAACTTAAAACCTGTAACACCCCGCATTTTTCCGTGCTATATTCTTGCTAAATAATTAATTTCAAATCGCGCGCGATGACGAATAAGGTTTCAAATAAATTAATCGATTGCGTATAGTTA
>JAPKLW010000201.1:225255-249218 GCA_026898455.1 Plectranthus barbatus
GCTACACTTGGTCTTTTGATTATCATTGGATTAAAATTTATTCTTTCAAAACAAATCCATATTCTTTTGATAAACTTCAAATTGCTTCCGCTATTATTTAAATGATCTTCGAAAATTGTCATTAAATCACTAAAACCCTTAGCGTGCATTGTTCGCACATGGGACTGTCGCATAGGCCCGGTTTGGGGGCGCGACAAAACCCCATGTGCGACCCGATGAAAAGGCATGACAAAATTATATATCTATGTTTTCGGCCATGTGTTCACTAAATACAATTTGTACTTAGTCCCTTGCATTATTTCTAAAATGTATAAGTTAAAAGAAGACTTGAAGCAAGAGTACGAGTTAGCAAAGGAGTGGAGCTGAAGGCCCATCTTTTGTAATAGTTTGATGCGGAAGTGTGCATCTTCATATACATACTTCCTTGATAAGTTTCCGCTGCTGACTCAATGTCTTTTGTTAGACTTTTGTTATTATTAAACTTGCTAAACTCTGATATTTATTCACTCGAGAAGCCAAGATCCCATCTTGAGGAGGCACTTTTATGATCTTTTGCTTAACTTGGGATAAGTGTGATAATTTCTATCTTATTCGCTTGAACTCTTCTTATTGATTGATATCTCAAGTGCTAGTCTCGTACCCGATGTGCCTCATTTCTTTGATTTATGTCTTGTTATTAAATCAGGGCGTGACATATTTCCTATCTTCTCTAGCTTTTATTCACCATTTGAACTTTTTCATAGATTATAAGAACAAACTTCCTTTCTTTATTTAGCTCTTATTTGTTCCTTGAAATAATTCGTTGGTTTGGGCTCTCTTTGTTCAAGCTCAAGCATGGCTTAGTTCACCGGAAATACGTTGGTCTGTTTGTTGTGTTTTGGTAACCAATCACCCATACGAGGCGAATTTAGTTTAAAGAAAATGTGATATCCACATATATATACCTCAAATTTCCCAATTCTTAGTTCAACTTGTTATTCTCACAAAATTATTTCTGTTCAACAATATAGACAACACTTTCACCACAATGCCTTCTTCACATCTTCGTCATGTATACCTAGTATTTTTAAACAACAACCGACCTATATTCTTCACTTCTTGTCTGTTTTTGTCCGACAATTTTTACTCAGTCTAACATATCTTCCAACTGTCTTAAAGTAATATTTTTGGGCAAAAATCAATGGACCTCCGCCATCGTTTATTTATCCAACAACTCCCAATATCATTTCTTTTAATTTTCCAGTGTATTTGTCTCATCAAATTCGAGCTCTAATACTTCCGTTGTGACATCTTTTGCCACTGAATCTGTGGGTGTTATCATAATGGACTAATATATTTGAGTTCGCAAGAAATTTAAAAAGGGCTATGCCTAATCTATTATCATAATAGAGTTTTATACACAACATGAAAAACATTAATAGATAACATATTAAAACTGTTACTGTAACAGTATTTTAACTATTGTTATCTTAGGTGATGTTATCATAGAATTTAAAAAAAATAAAAAAATGTCGTAGACAACAGTTTTAAATTATTATCGTAGACAAATAGGACAACGATTTAAAATCGTTGTCGTCGATCAAAACTAACTGTTATTGTATATTATTCTATGACAAGACTTGTACACACAGTCTACGACAACGCTTTAACAAATTGTTAAGCTTTATATATAGATTGGAACCTAGCCTTTTATAACAATATGGACCAGAGTTTTAACCTATTTCAATCTTATTTGAGCATTGTTTCAAAATACTATATGATTGTAAAAATCTAAGCGTATTTGATAATATATAAAATATAACATTCTATTATAGATCATTTATGCAATATAAATTTAAATCTCAATATCAATCTCAAACATGATTACATTATTAGATTATAAATATATGAAATAATTATATAATATATTAATTATTAGATTAGCCAGATTCTATCTGATTGAGTCATTTTAAATTTTAAGCATGAGCGTGCTTAATTAAATAATCTTTTTAAATAACTAAAAGTCTTAAAGGTTTAAGAATAGATCAAGCCAAACTTAAAACTCTTATCCAATCGTCTTCTTATTTATAGGTTTAAGAATAGATCAAGCCAAACTTAAAACTTGAAGGAATATTCTTTCAGCAATGCGTTTTGATTAACAAGTATTTTCCTATACTAGTTAGTCCCACGCCAAGGGATGCTATGCGACCCCTTTCTAGACATAAATTATACAAAATAGACAAATTTTAACTACCCACTTCATCTATTGGGACTACATCTATATAAGAAAATAAAAAATATTTATTTAAAAGAGATATTATATTGTCACTGAAAAACTAATTACAAGTGAATCAAATATATTTATATTAGGCTTACAAAATCCTAGCTAATTACAAATGAAACTATCTTTATTATCATTCTTTGTAAAAATCACATAGTATATGATAATACTCTATTCTCTTTAATTATACGATCCAGTTTGATCTTGCACATTTATAGAAAAATTATTAAAGAAAATAATATATTTAATGAAACTTTCAACATTACCCTAATTTATAAGCACAAAACCTTTTTTTTCATAATAATACTTTTAATGTTCTCATTTCCAAAATAATATAAGAGTACATTTTATATTAATACTAGTATTACACCACACGATGTATAGGAACTATAATTATTTGTGTTGAAATAATATTACTTCAATATTTTGTTTATAAACAATAATATAAATTTTTCTATATGTAAATTGTAAAGTTGTACGATAATTTATATAACATAAATTTATGTTTATATTCGACAGTATATTAGTAACCATTTCATTTACTTTAATTAATTTATTTTGTAATTATGAGTTTTTTTTATTCAAATCAAAGTTTATATGTTGCTTTATTGAAAATTCAAAAAATATTTATTATCTGGTTGATATGAATGAGTTTTATTTCGTAATTTATATTTTTTAATGCTAATTTTTTTATTAATGTGTATTACGCCCTCCTTCCCCGGTCATTAATCTTATTTTGATCGAGCACAGTAATCAATATTTGTGAGTATAGTGGAATTAATATTTTATTAATGTGAGGAGATTTTTTGTCATTTTAGGAAATTAGACAAATCTAATGGGACAAACGAAAATGAAAAATGAGACTAATGAGGCAGGACGGAGGGAGTAACTTTTAGTATTTTGTTGCTAAAAAATCTTGAACTTTGAACTTTTCACTTCTCTTTCTCTTTCTCTTTCTCTTTCTCTTTCCCTTTCCCTTTTTATTAAAATCCAAACAAACTTTTATGAGTGTAGTCATGCAGATTATTCTTTACATTTGATACATATTTAATCATTTGCATTAATACATACTTTATGCATATTAAATTTTGGCATCATTTTGTTGATATACAATTTGATTTGTTACCATTTATGAAGGTCAAATAATCCTGTGAGTTATGTTGCCTTTTATGCAATATTATTTTATCACTAGTAGTGCATATACCTCATAGCAACTATTTCTAGAACCGTCATGTGTTGTGAGTTCATGTGCTCTAGTTAAAATTATTCACTATTTGGATTCCTCGTTACGAAACTCGTATTATTTTTGTTGATTACTGTAACATCAATACTTAATTTTTAATTTTCATGCATTTGTTTCATCAATTTTGTTATTCTATCAACTTTATTTTATGTTTTTTAACTTTTCCAAATTTCTTGTGCACTAAAATATACTACCTCTGTCCCAGCAGAATTGTTAAATTTCTTTTCGGCACGTGAATTAAAGAATGTGAGTATAAGTTGAATTAATATTTAATTGTTGAGTATGAAAAAGTTATCATTTTTAGAAATGTAACAATTCGGTTGGGACACCTGATTTGGTAAGTATAACAATTCGAGTGGGACGGAAGAAGTTATTTTTAATAGTATTAATTAATACATCTTGACATCGGTACTATCTCGTTCTAATTCTTTTGCTACCTCATAATGGTTTGATTTCATATTCATTTACAAATTATCTTATTATTCTTATTTAGCAATTAATTTTCTCAAATACTGAATGTAATCTAATTATATGTCCGATTTGATATTAGTTTTGCAACCACTTTGTGATTTCTTTTAATATTTATTGTTTTATTTAATAATTACTTATGGAAATATTTCTTATTGATCATTTTATTGATATTTGAAACAATTTGTTTTCACAATTACATAATTGATAATTATGTAAATAATATATCCTTAACTGAAAAAATCATGTACTTAATCTTACTGATAGTTTTGAGTTAATATTACGTAATTGTTTTCTTGTTTAATTTATAAAATTATATATTTTTTTATAATTGATATTTTATATTGGTGATTTTAAATCTATTTTTTTTGTTAATGGGGAACATTTTGTAGTCATGAAAAATTTGTTTGAATATTAATAATACTAAAAAGTATAGAACTAAATTAAGAACTTAGACATGAAAGATTTTTTAAAATCATTTTCATTTCTTAGAATTTGTTAATAGAAATTTGTTACGTTTTATCATTACCGATTTATCTTACATGAGCAATTGTTATTATGATTGTGACTACTTTGCAATTTTATTTAACCTTTTTAGTTATTATTTTACTTAATAATAAATAATCTAAACTTTTTCAATTTTATTTCAATTGATCAATCAAATCAATACTTAAACAAATAAAATTTTAAAATCAAATTGTTATTATATTTGCAACCACTTTAATAATATTAATTTTTTATTATTCTAAATTATTAATAAAAACAATATTTTAAAAATACTAAATAACACTAATCTTTTTAATACGTTTTTTGATATTTATGAATTGATAATTATATAATTATTGTTTTATCAACTATTAACTTTAGATTAATATTTTAGGCACTAATTTATAGGTTTAATATATTGATGGAGCCCAAGGTGCAGTTCGAGAGCAAGATCCAACCTATATTCCTAATGGACCTATGACGAGAGCTAGGGCCAAGAAGCTAAGAGATGGATTTCAAGTGCTGATTAAAGAGATTTGGGCTCAAGAAGTAGTCAAGAAGCCCATCGGAGTTGAAAATAAAATTGGGCCAACGTGGATTGATTTAATAATTATGACATTAGGGCTTAATTAAGTTGATTTGGGCTAAGATTTATTTTAATTTTTAATTTAATTAGTTATTAGATTTTATTTACTTTTTAGCTATTATTTTCAAGATATACATGTTGTATATCTTGAAAGTTTTGATATGTTTTTTTAGATTTGATTTTCTAGATAGATTAGGAGTAGAGATTTCATTTTTTTCACCCTATAAATAGGGATTTTTATTATCAAATATAGTCTCAGTTTTCAGTTCAATATTATTTTGTGACTTTAGTTCTCCAATTCTGAAAGCTCAAGAATTTCCGTGGATTCCTTGATATTTGAATTGAGTTATCAACCGGACTTACACATCCTATTGCGGTGTCTTCTACCGTTCTGCGTCAATAGTTCTTCAGCTTCTTGGGGCGTATATGAGATTCATCTGGAATACGTCATTTGAAGGGTCGAATTAGGGTTGTTGAACTTCCATCCATTCGCCGTTTTCGTTTCTAGTTCTATTCGAGTCGTTCTGTGTTGTGTCAACTCTTGTTCCTAGGCTGCGATCTAAACCTTCCTGGTGAGGATCGTATCATTTTGGTATCAAGAACCAGAGGTCTTGTCTCTCTTTTCTTTCCTTCCAATTCAATTTTGTGTCTTGTTTATTGTGTCGTATGTCCAAAAAAAAAAAATTGAGTTTTATCCATCGTGTCTCTGTCGTCGCATCGAGTCTTGTTTTTCATTCGTGTCTGCTAGTGTGCATCCATAATTTGTGCGCCTGAATTCATCAATTCGTGTTTAGTGTTTTAGGATTCTTGTCTAGTTGTCTTGATTGCGTCTTGTGTGGGTCGATTAATCTCAGTTCAGTGGTTGTGTTTTAGGGATTGGTCGTGTCTAATTACTCTGTGATCGTGTTTTGGGTAGTTGGGATAGTACTTGGGATTAAGGTATTGTTACATTCATATCAACTCTTTCCATCCTAATACATATCACATCATATTTTTTCATCCTTCTCATATATCCTATCATATCTTTCTCCACCCAAATCAATCAATCCCTATACATATCATATTATTATCTTCAATTCGTGTCTTGGGTGTTACCCGATATAATTCGTGTGTTTTATTCGTGAAGGAGGCAAACCCGCAGAAAAAAAAATATAGAAACGGACTTCGAACCCTAAAAAAAAGTTAATTTTTGCCCTTTTTGGTGGGAAAATTTTTGCCATTTTCGTTACTTTTAAGTTTGATTTTTAGGTTCCCAGGGGTCTTCTGGTGGTCCTGGGAAAAGTGATACACGAGCGTGAGTGATTTCCCATAGCTGAGTGAGACACAAGTGTATGTGAGGTGGTGAGGTCCTTTATTTTCTTTTTTATCTAAGCTTTCTTGCAGGGATATCAAAATATGATCAAAATGAGTCATCTGGTGAATTGGGAGACAAAAACCTTGGAGGACAAGTTAAATACATGATGGTGGCGCTGCGATCTTAATTGGATAAAGCTCTGGAGAGTGGATTTACATAATTATGTGACAAGATCGATGAGCGCATGACTAAATTGGAGCAATCATATACATTTGTGGATAATTCTGGTAATGGTGGATGAGGTAGACGTGGAGGAAGAGGTGTAAATCTGAGACGAAATCCAATTTATGAGGAGGAAGTTGATGATGATGCATATGATAATAATTTGGCGACGATCAAGATGAATATCCCTTCCTTTCAGGGAAGGAATAATCCCGAGGCATATCGAGAATGGGAGAGAAAATTGGAGATGATGTTTGAATGCCATAACTATTCTGAGCTGAAGAAGGTGAAGTTGGCAGCGGTTGAGTTTTCTGATTTTGCTCTCATTTCGTGGGATCAATTGATGAAGAGTTTGAGGCGCAATGGAGAGCGACCTGTGGAGACATGGGAGGAAATGAAATCACTTATGAGGAAGCGCTTTGTGCCAATTCATTTTTACAGAGAGCTATATAATAAGCTGCAGAATCTGAGGCAAGGTAGTAGGAGCATGGATAACTACTTCAAGGAGATGGAGATAGCCATGATTCGTGCCAATGTGGAAGAAGATAGGGAGGCAACCATGGCAAGGTTTTTATCTGGGCTGTATTGGGAGATCCGGAATGCTTTAGAATTGCACCATTATTTTCAATTGGAAGACATGTTGTACATGGCAATTAAAATAGAGAATTAACTCAAGAGGAGGGGCAGTAGTAGTAACACGAGGCAGAACCCTACAGGCTGGAGGGAATACCAGACTGGTAGTGGTTCCACATGCAAATGAGTTCCATGGAAGAAGGAGGAGCAGCCTCGAGTCGACAAGAAGCCATTTGTCGCGCCCAGACTAGATTCCAAGATTCAAGGTAAACCTGTTACTTTGGATATTCGGAATCATGATCGTAAATGTTATAAATGTCAGGGCTATGGACACATTGCTAGTGAGTGTCCGAATAAGAGGGTCATGCTGATCCGGGATGATGGGGAAGTGGTGACGGATAAGGAGAATGAGAGTGTTGATCCGGAGATGCCTGAATTCGAAGATCCTGATGATAATGAGGATGAAGAGGAGATAGAAGCGCCTGCAGCCCATAATTTTGTTATGAGGCGTGCCTTGAATGTTCAGACTGCAGTGGATGATGTGGAGCAGCGAGTAAAAATTTTCCACACTAGATTTCATATCAAGGACAAGGTGTGCAGTATGATCATAGATGGTGGAACTCGCACCAATGTTGCTAGTCAGTCCATTGTGAGGAAGTTGGGACCACCTATGGTCAAACACCCAAGGTCATATAAGTTGCAGTGGTTGAATGAGACCGGAGTCATCAAGGTGGTGAAGCAAGTGAAAGTGCCATTTCCCATTGGAAAGTATGAGGATGAGGTCTTATGTGATGTAGTTCCTATGCATGCGAGCTGTTGGTCCCCGAGATCAGAGTCGTCGTGGTAACAATAAGATATACACATGAAATGCAGCGGAATAAAAACTAGCGTTTAACTTGTAAGTAGGTTATTCTTAACTTAGGGTTTTTGGTTCAAGTTTGCTTAAGTTACTTTTCGCAGTTATACTCTAGCAACTCCGTTGTTAGGTTAAATCGTAGTAGCTCAAAAGTAATAGAACAGTAATCAGCAAGAGAACACAAGATTTATAGTGGTTCGATCAAATGATCTACGTCCACTCCTTAGCCGAAATGCTAAGAATTTCACTAAGAAAGTATACGGTGTACAAAGAGTTGCCTTTCCTGTAAAGCAAGCAGCCGATGTTTGGTCTGTCTGCTCCACGGCTATCTTCCGATACTCCGAACCTTTTAGGTGTGGCTCCGGCTGAGTCAATGGTGCACCTTCATAAAACTCTCTTTTACCACCTGTGGAAGAGTTTAGAGTTCCTTTCGAACTATCCTTCGTTCTCGGCTTCGGTGCCCATTCTAATTAATTCCCTTTTGAGAAATTGACTGTTGGATACTTTCTATAACGAAAGTGATCCCAATGATTGAAGATTCTTGAATCACTTCAAGAATCTCTCAGATGAGTGTCAGATGTGTGGTGAGACACTCAAGAAGTTGAAGGCTTTTCGATATCTCTGTATTATGCATTTGAATTGAACTGCTCTCAGAACTTTTTGTCTCTTTTTGGAATCTTTTGTACGTGAATTTTCGTTAGAGAGTGAGCAGCACCTGCATCTTGCTTTGACTTGCCTTTTATAGCTGGTTTCTTGAATCTTGAGTCTGTAGTTCCGTTTAGACACAACGGATCTTTTATCTTAAATGCAGGTAGCTTTTTACTGACTTTTCTGTCTCCGTACAGGCTTTTCCGACCTACATCTGACAGGTCTAATCTTCGCGTGTTGGTCAGAATAGCAGTGTAGCAGTTGTTCAGATTTGCTTCGCTTTGCCTCTGCTGGAACGGGATGCTGGATATCTTTCAGCATAGTTTTGGACTTGATGCGCAGCAAATGCTCTTCTGCTTCTCTGGATTCGGATTGCTAACACGTTTAGCAGTCTGTGACGTGTTATCAGATGCTGACTCCTCAACATTCTGCTATCACTAGTTTTCTTCCTCTTCTTTTTGCTTTTCTGATGTCTGATGAGATTCTTCCAAGCATCCTATTCTATTACAACTCGATGTTTACCCTTTACAGGACATTACATAAGTAGCTAAGCTATGCTAAGGTTCAGCAATGATCGACCATCTACTAAGGTTTGATCCAACAAAACCTTTCACATTGTACTTCTAAGGATAATTCAGGAATATTTTCCCAACAATTTCCCCCTTTTTGGTGCGATCAAAGCTTACTAAGGATTGCTGAGACTTAGCATCGAAAATTTCTGAGTTACAAGGAAATTTCTAGACAAACTATCTCAGAATCTTACTTGCTTTAAGTCCTTAGCGAAAGTATTACAAGTAAATCATTCAGCAAACATTCAAACATTCTTAGCTTATCTTCCAGATTCTGATTCGTTGAATACACAAAGAGTGTATTTCAACTTTTGTATGCACTCAGAAAATCAGAATTTAGACAATAAGATTTTGTCATGATTCCGATGATTTCATATATGATATTGCAATTACAAGTTTAGTGAAATCATTTCAGAATCACGGCAAAAAAAAATAAGAACATGACAGATGGGAGTGACCTTAGTTCTGGGCGTCTGGTGGAGGTTTTGGCTTCTCAAGGGATTCCACCTTCCTTGTTGTCATGGCTATGAGTTTCTCGATTTGCTCGATACGAGCTCGTTGTTCTGCTTTTTGTTGTTCTTCTAACTTCATTCTTCGTTCCATCATTGCTTTCTTTCCGCATCAGCTCAGCTTCCTCTGCTTTCACCCTTGCTTGTTCATCAATCCTTCTTTCTTCCCCCTCTTTGAGCGCATCCAAAACAGAGGTGGTGAAAGACTTGTGTGCAGCAAAATCGACGCTAAGAGTCACCACATTTGTTTGGACCGTAGAGACGGTTTCTTCCACATGTGTGATCTTGTCAGTTACTTGACCAACATTTTGCTGAACCTCAAAGATAGAGGTTTTAACTTCAGAGATTGCTCCTCGTACATAGCAACCTCTTTTAGAACTTCGTCATTGAATATGGCTTGCTGAATGTCGCGTTGATGTAGTGCGCTGTGGACTATGTTGACAAGCAATTGAAAATTCACTTGTACTGGTTCAGCAGCAATAGGAATGTCAGAAATGACCATTTCGTTACTGGTTGCTCTGGTAGTAAGTTCACCGACTTGTCCTTCCACTATAATAATCTCGGATTCTGGGATAGCGACTTCAATTCTCCGGTTGGTAGTTTCAGCAACCACATTGGTATCTACTTCCATTGTGTCACTCACTACATCTTGATCGGGATTTGAAGCAGAACCTTGAGCCTCAGAAGCTTGAAGTAAGACAGCAGCTCGAGTATAATCTTTCTGAAAATTGATCATTTTGAGATGGTCCTGTCGCTTAGCCTCTTCTTCCTTTGCTTGTTCAAGAGCGGCTAGTTCTAGGCTTCTAACTCGCAACTTCTCCTCATAAGCAACTTTCTTTTCTGATAAGCATCCATTGCATCCCTTTGTCGTTTGGTTAGCTGTATGTGTGCTAGAGACTTCTGATCTGGAGCAAACTGAGATCGGGGCAGTGACAGGGATGCGGAGTATTTTCGGTGGGTACGGATGGCTTGTAGTCTTGCAATCACCTGTTGATCGGTAAACTGTTTCTTGCAGGAGGACTGATCCATCCATTCGTTTGCCCATAATTCTTCCGAACGCCAGAAATTGAGGCCTTTTCTTGCAATGGTAATCATCCGTTCTTCAAAGCAAAGTTCATGCATAATGTAATCATATGTTTTCCATCGTCGGAATTGTTTACCAAGTACCTTGCCTTCTTCTGTTCCTTCATCAATTTCAACATAAAAGACCCCGGTAATGTCCCTATTGACTTCGTGATCCACAAATGCTAAGATTTCTTCACTCCAATCTCGGAGATCGGCATTCAAATCATCTTCAAGATTGCTGACGGTCCATCCAACCTTCAAGGAGCTGATTTCTATCCTTATAAGCCGGTGTCGCCTTTCTGAAAACATAATGAATCCTGTAGTAGATTTGTGTTTTCCTTTTGACTGATGTTGTAATGTCCCTCCTTTTGAAGATGTAATGAAGTTCCTCTTTTTGCAATGCATGTCCATTTTTAGTGATGAATAGTTGTACAACACAACGATCTTTGGCATATCTTCATGACAAAAGATAGATTTGATCTTCATTTTCATGATCTGCTGAGCAGATACAATCTATCTACTGACTGTTTAGAGGGGTGTTTTCGATATTTGCCATTATCTTAGCAGACTTCATTTAGCAGAGACCTCCATAACATACTGAAGATAATAAAGAGAAATCCACGAAAACCAGAAAGAATGAGAATAGCATTTCATTCATCGACAGCAACGTCTAACTCCATCATGCCCAATTTGATACATAATTCTTTGAATCTTGTTTCTGCTAGAGGTTTAGTGAAGATGTCTGCTATTTGATCCTCCATGCATATACGCTGAATATCAATGTCCTTCTTTTCTTGATGATCACGAATAAAGTGATGTCGAATATCAATATGTTTGGTTCTGGAGTGATGTACTGGATTCTTTGTGATGCACATAGCACTGTTGTTATCACAGTAGATTGGTACACATTCAGGAGAAACGTCATAATCCTGAAGTTGTTGTCGAATCAACAAAATTTGCTGACAGCAACTAGCAGCCGCTACATACTCTGCTTCGGTGGTTGATGTTGCTACCGAGTGCTGCTTTTTGCTGAACCAGCTGATGAATTTATGTCCAAGAAATTGACATGTTCCACTGGTGCTTTTCCTATCAATTTTGCATCCTCCAAAATCAGAATCTGAGTAACCACTCAAAGCGAGACTGTCGGCTCTTGGATACCAAATTCCTAAGCCTTCTGTGCACTTCAAATATCTGATAATTCGCTTTGCTGTATCTAGGTGCGTTTTGTTCGGTTGAGATTGATATCTAGCACATAGTCCCACAGCATATGATATATCGGGTCTGCTGGCTGTAAGACATAGCAGAGATCCGATGATCCCTCGATATAAGGTAGGATTCACTGCTTCTCCTTCTTTCTCGAGATTTGCTATGCACGCATTACTGGTGGGAATCCTTAACCTCTTGGTCTTTTCTGGACAATACTTAGGAATCAGATCCCGCGTGTATTTTCTTTGGTGAATAAAAATTCCTTCATCTGATTGTTGAACTTGAAGTCCAAGAAAATAGGACATCTTTCCCATCATACTCATTTGAAAGTTGCTCATCATTAGCTTGGAAAATTTGTCACAGAGATCTTTATTCTTTGAGCCAAAAATGATATCATCAACGTAGATTTGCACAAGTAGGATGCTTCCTTTGACTCTAATACGGAAGAGTGTTAGATCAATCCTTCCCTTTTTGAAACCATTGTCGAGCAGAAACTTGGATAATGTTTCGTACAATGCCCGTGGTGCTCGCTTCAGTCCATACAAAGCTTTCCTCAGCTTGTAGACTTGGTTTCCATTCTCAAATCTTGGGGGTTGTTCAACATATACTTCTTCCTTGAGCTCGCCATTTAGGAATGCACTTTTGACGTCCATTTGCATGACCATTAATTCATGGTGTGCAACATAAGCAAGAAACAACCTTATTGCTTCTAATCTAGCTACTGGAGCAAACGTCTCATCATAGTCAATCCCTTCACACTATTTGTATCCTTTGGCTACAAGACGTGCTTTATTTCTTACCACCACGCCTGATTCGTTCTTCTTGTTCTTGAATACCCATTTGGTGCCTATAACATTCTGATGTTCTGGACTATCTACCAGATCCCATACATGATTGCGAGAGAATTCAGCAAGCTCCTCTTGCATAGCGTTTACCCAGTCTGGATCGCGTAGAGAATCATCAACTTTAGTTGGTTCCTCACTTGATAGGTAGCAAGAAAACATTGCGGACCCTTATCTTGTAAGAACAGGATCATTAATATCTCCAAGAACATCTTCTAGTGAATGAGCACGCAGCCATGCTGGTCTGATTGGTTCTTCAGCATTTCCTACTCCGTCTCGATTATCAGTATGCTCTACATCATTCGCTTGATCCTCAGCATCTGGAGTGTTGGTGATTTTTTCTTTAGTGGCAGAAATTCCTTCATCAACTGGAGCTTCTGTTATAGGAACATCATGATCTGGACCTTCTTCTTCAGCAGGTATCTCATCAGTTTGTAACTCAGCACCTCCTGTGCAAAGGTCTTCAGCAGCATCTACTCCTTCAGCAACAGTAGGCGAATTTGAAGTCTCCTCATCTGAATCATCAAGCAGATTAAAGATATCATTTTGAGGATTGGCCTCAACATGATCATTGGCATCATTGGCCTGGTCAGCGGTTTGATCACCGGCTAAGCGCGTCTGGATTGGATCACAATCATTCATAGACTAAGTCGGGTCAATCCGTAAGTTCTCGAAGGAATTCAGAATCGATTGACCATTGACATCATCAATCTCATGATTGATTTCCTTAGTCTCTTTTACAGCTCTGCGCACTAAAGTAGATTCATCAAAAATAACATTGCATGTTATTTCCACAATTTCAGTAGTCTTATTTAACACTCTATAACCTTTGTGAGTAGGATGACCATATCTAAGAAGTACACCCTCATCTGACTTAGGTGAAAAAGTGTTAAGTTTCGACTTTCCGTTATTATGAATATAACATGTCGCTCCAAAAGCACGTAGATAATCTAAATTAGGCTTACGACTGTTGTATACTTCGTAGGGAGTCTTGTTGAATCGTCCGTTAATGGAACTTCTGTTCTACGTATAACATGCTATCATGACCGCATCGCCCCAATATTTAGCAGGTAAGTCAGCATCGGCTGGCATAGATCGCACTGCTTCTTTCAATGTTCGATTCCTCCTTTCTACTAGACCATTCTGCTGCGGGGTCCTACCAGTGGACCTCTCATGATTTATACCAGCTTCTGCGCAGAAATCCATGAGGATTCCATTGCAAAATTCGGTTCCATTGTCAGATCGAATCCTCTTCACAGTAACCTCTTTACTGTTTTGCTCCTTAAGAATTAGCTCAGGTAGGATGATCTAAACCTCATCTTTGGCTTTAAGCAAACGAACCCATGTGTACCTAGAATAGTCATCAATTACCACTAAAGTGTATAACTTTTTACTTACAGAGGGAGGAGTGACTGGTCCAAATAGGTCCATGTGCAATAATTCAAGAATCCTGCTTGAGGTATTTTTCTCTGGATTGGAGTGGAATAAGGCTTTGGTCTACTTTCCTTGTTGACAGGCTTTACATATTCCTTCCTTCTGAAATGTGATGTCATCAGGTAGACCTGCGACAAGCTCATTTCTGGCTATAAGGTTAATGGTTTTAAAATTCAAATGATTTAACCATTTGTGCCATAGCAATGCGGTTTCTTCTTTGCTTAGTGCTAGAAAGCATGAATGTTGTTGACCACTTTGCCAATCGACCACGTAAAGACCTCCCTTCCGGATTCCTCGAATTTTTACTTCTCCTGTAGCATTGTCAGCTATAGAACAACCTGAATGAATAAAAGATACTATGTACCCGTTTTCGCATAGTTGAATTATGCTGAGTAAATTATGCTTGAGGTTTGATACAAGAGCCACGTTGACAATCCTTAGTCCATTGCGCTCTATGCATCCTCTGCCAAGTACTCTCCCCTTGCTATTATCTCCGAACACGACAGATGGACCATAAGATTTCTGAATATCTGAGAATAGATCTTCGTCTCCCGTCATGTGCGCAGAACAACCACTGTCTAGGATCCACTCATTTAACATGCCTGATGTCTTTGCACTTGAATCCTGATCCTACAAGAACAATTAGGTTGATTTAGGTCCCCGTTTCGAGTCGGGTCCTGAAGGATTAATTGGGTCATTGTTCCTTTTGGAACCCACATTTTGGTCATCTTCAAGGTTTTCTCCTTGAGATTCATTTCGTTAACCTTCTTAACCTTTTGATGTGTATGTGTTTGTGGTTGTGTGTTGTGCTTTTTTCCCTTCATCGTCCTTTGATGATACATGTATCTGGACTCGGGTTTCACATAGGTGTTTCTCCTATGTGGTGTGTAATAATAGTATTGGGGTTTCATTTAATGATGCTCAATGTGTCTTCCCGGAGAAAGGACAGGATTTGGCTTTCTGGCATTTGAAACCTAATGCTCAGCCTTTGTCCTTGAGTTTGCTGAATAGTTCTGCTTAGCAGACCTAAATTGAGAGCTTTGCTGAGATTCGGAATCTCTTGTGATGCTCTGCTGAAATCTTACATTCTGCTTGACCTTTTGCTGAGGTCTAGCATAGTGCTTGACACTCTTCTTGGGTTCAGCAGACTGTTTGATATTCTGCTGAGCGATCTGCTTAACGTTTGATGATTCAGCAACTATTGTATCCTTCACTTTACTATCACCAACTATTTTTCCGGCAGAAACAAAAGTGATATTTCTCTTTAGCCTCGAAGTTTCATCTTGGTCATGACAACTGTGCCCAATTCGAGATCGGTCACCGTGACGTCTCTGTTGGCTTATAAGGTTATTCAAGATATCCTGACTAGTCATATACGCGCAGACACACTTCTCATTAGCTTTGTTTTTCAAAATCAGATTCTCTTTTTTAGGATTTTTGAAATTTTCAGAGAGTTCAGAAAATTCAGTTTTAAGTCTCGATAACTCTTTGCTATTGGACCTTAGTCTTTCGACTTTGTCGGTCAGGCTTGCGACTTTTTGTTTGAGTGAAGAATTATCTTCTACGATAGCATTTTTCAAGGTGTATACCTTTGAAAGTTCTAAAGATAGCTTGGTAAGATAATCTTCCTCAGAATCCAAGAAGGAATCCTCCGATTCAAATGTGTGTGCTGAGCATGAAGTGTTAGCTATAGATGTTACCTCTTGATTGTCGACTGCTAGGGCCGATTCTGAAGGTTGCTCAGCATTAGCGGATGGCTCACCATCCTCAACGATTCTTGCCATGAAGACCATTAAGTCTTCCTCTTCCTCATCAGTGGGATAATATTCCTCTTCATTGTCAGGAATATCTGGAACTTCTATTCGCGTCAGCAACGCCTTGGTCACAGCTTGAACTGCTCGCCTTTCGAATCTTTGCCGCAACCGTTCTCTTTCTTCAGGACTTACTTTTGGACAATCATGCTTCAAATGATCAGGAGATTTGCATTCAAAGCATGTCCTTATCTTTTTCTCAGTAGGATGCTGTATAGAGGTTGCTTTTGCATCCTTTTCGGCCTTTGCTTCCAAAATCATTTTTTGTATCTTCTTCATCTGCTCCTCCAACTCGTCTATCTTTTGATCTTCACCGCTTGAGTTAGAATTTTATGGAGTCTCCTTTGTTGGCGTTGTTGGTGTTGATCTCTCCTGATTATAAAATGGTTTCCTATGAGATTTCCATTTGTTTCCATCCTTTTTGACGAAGTATGCTATTTCTTCTTGAGTTCCAGCACTCGTTGCATTTGGAAGTGCTATAGCAGCTTCATTCTTCTTCGACTGCTGAATAATGAATTCATGTGCCTTTAATTGAGAGAACACTTCAGAGGTAGACATGTTGCTCAAATCCTTTTCACTTAAGCTCGTCATCTTGACAAACCAATCACTTCTGGGATAGAGCTTGGATATTATTTTGTTGTTCATTTCTCCTTTGTCATATGTCTTGCCGACATTTTTAAGTTTTCCTATGATAGTGTTGAATCTTTCTTCCATCTGCTGAATGGTTTCACC
Organism: Plectranthus barbatus; assembly: GCA_026898455.1. NCBI lineage: Eukaryota > Viridiplantae > Streptophyta > Magnoliopsida > Lamiales > Lamiaceae > Plectranthus > Plectranthus barbatus. The sequence continues at coordinate 242,060 of JAPKLW010000201.1, forward strand.
AGGAACCATGGCGAAGGATTCGTATTTGTCTATAGCTACTTGTAGCTTGTTTCGCTTCATTTGTTCAGTCTCCTGGGATACTTCACAGACGTACACTCCCACATTTCTTTCGTTGTGTTGTAGTCTAGAGCTTTGTCAGACATCAGAGGGGGTAGACAGTCCATGATTAGTTTTATGGCGATAAACTCCAGCTGGCCTCTCTTTTTGTCTTCAAGAGTCCATTCCTCGTAGGGTTTCTTCACCATCTCAGGTCTGGGTTGACCACCAACGGGTCCAGGGGGTGCAGTGTTAACCTTCATGATCTCTATAGGACCAATCGTGAGAATGTCCCTCATCTCCAGATAAATGCTCTGCAACTGGATCATGGCCTTCTTTTTCCATGTTTCAAAGCCATCCTTGTTGTACTTTGGAAGAGCGTGATTCGTCATCTTGATTCTTTTCGCCTTTACCTGAGCTATGTAAGACACAGATACAAGAAACGCAAGGAAAAACTAGGATCTAGGTCCTAAGCGACTCAGAAGCAGTCGGTTTTTCAACTTCCTGCTCTGATACCATTTGTTGGTCCCCGAGATCAGAGTCGTCGTGGTAACAATAAGATATACACACGAAATGCAGCGGAATAAAAATTAGCATTTACTTGTAAGTAGGTTATTCTTAACTTAGGGTTTTCGGTTCAAGTTTGCTTAAGTTACTTTTTGCAGTTATACTCTAGCAACTCCGTTGCTAGGTTAAATCGTCGTAGCTCAAAAGTAATAGAACAGTAATCAGCAAGAGAACACAAGATTTATAGTGGTTCGATCAAATGATCTACGTCCACTCCTTAGCCAAAACGCTAAGAATTTCACTAAGAAAGTATACGGTGTACAAAGAGTTGCCTTTCCTGTAAAGCAAGTAGCCGACGTTTGGTCTGTCTGCTCCACGGCTATCTTCCGATACTCTGAACCTTTCAGGTGTGGCTCCGGCTGAGTCAAGGGCGCAACTTTGTAAAACTCGCTTTTACCACCTGTGGAAGAGTTTAGAGTTCCTTCCGAACTATCCTTCGTTCTCGGCTTCAGTGCCTGTTCTAATCAATTCCCTTTCGAGAAATTGACTGTTGGATACTTTCTTTAACGAAAGTGATCCCAATGATTGAATATTCTTGAATCACTTCAAGAATCTCTCAGATGAGTGTCAGATGTGTGGTGAGACACTCAAGAAGTTGAAGGCTTTTCGATATCTCTGTATTATGCCTTTCAACTGAACTGCTCTCAGAACTTTTTGTCTCTTTTTGGAATCTTTCGTACATGAATTTTCGTTAGAGAGTGAGCAGCACGTGCATCTTGCTTTGACTTGCCTTTTATAGCTGGTTTCTCGAATCTTGAGTCGACAGTTCCGTTTAGACACAACGGATCTTTTATCTTAAATGCAGGAAGCTTTTTACCAACTTTTTTGTCTCCGTACAGGCTTTTCCGACCTACTTCTGACAGGTCTAATCTTCGCGTGTTGGTCAGAATAGCAGTGTAGCAGTTGTTCAGATTTGCTTCGCTGTGCCTCTGCTGTACGGGATGCTGGATATCTTTCAGCATACTACTGGACTTGATGCACAGCAAATGCTCTTCTGCTTCTCTGGCTTCGGATTGCTAACACCTTTAGCAGTCTGTGACGTGTTATCAGATGCTGACTCCTCAGCATTCTGCTATCACTAGTTTTCTTCTTCTTCTTTTTTCTTTTCTGATGTCTGCTGAGATACTTCCAAGCAACCTATTCTATTACAACTCGATGTTTACCCTATATAGGACATTACATAAGTTGCTAAGCTATGTTAAGGTTCAGCAATGATCGACCATCTACTATGGTTTGATCCAACAAAACCTTTTACATTGTACTCCTAAGGATAATTCAGGAATATTTTCCCAACACGAGCCATATTTTGTTGGGGCGGCCATGGCAGTTTTATAGGCGAGTGAAGCATGATGGCTTCACAAACAAGTATTCCTTCGAGTACAATCAGAAAAAGTTTTCACTTGTTGCTCTCACTCCTAAACAAGTTTATGAGGATCAAGTGTTGCTGCAGAAGGAGTTTGAGTTGGAAAATAAGGAGAGAGGTGTGGTGGTTCCAGATGGGGATAATAAGGAGAAAGGGGTGGTACACCAATCATTTCTATCTAAGGCTAGTGATATAAAATGGGTGGTGCAGGAGGAGAAGTTGATGGTGGTGTTGATCTATAAGGAGTGTTTGGTTTTAACTAACACTCTAGATTCTCTACCCCCTTATGTTTACTCTCTTTTGTAGGACTTTGATGATGTATTTCCTGATGAGACACCAGCTGGATTGCCACCGATTCGAGGAATTGAACATCAGATGGAGCCCAAGGTGTAGTTCGAGTGCAAGATCCAACCTATATTCCAAATGGACATATGACGAGAGCTAGGGCAAAGAAGATAAGACATGGATTTCAAGTGCTGATTAAAGAGATTTGGGCTCAAGAAGTATTCAAGAAGCCCATCGGAGTTGAAAATAAAATTGGGCCTTAATGGATTAATTTAATTATGACATCTGGGCTTAATTAAGTTTATTTTGGCTTAGATTTATTTTAATTACGAATTTAATTAGTTATTAGATTTTATTTACTTTTTAGATGTTATTTTCAAGATATACACTTTGTATATCTTGAAAGATTTGATATGTTTTTTTAGATTTGATTTCCTAGATAGATTAGGAGTAGAGATTTTGTTTTTTCCACCGTATAAATAGGTCTGTTTATTTTCGAATTTAGACTCAGTTTTCAGTTCAGTAATATTTTGTGAGTTTATTTCTCCAATTCTGAAAGCTCAAGAATTTATGTGGATTCCTAAAATTCAAATTGACTTATCAACCGAACTTACACATCCGATTGTGGTGTCTTCTATCGTTCTGCGTCAATAGTTCTTCAGCTTCTTGGGGCGTATATGAGATTCGTCGGGAATACATCATTTGAAGGGTCGAATTAGGGTTGATGTACTTCCATCAATTCGTCATTTTCGTTTCTAGTTTTGTTCGAGTCGTTCCGTGTCGTGTCAACTCTTGTTTCTGGGCTGCGATCTAAACATTTCCGGCGAGGATCGTATCATATATATAAATAAAAATTAAACTAATTTTAAATTAAGCATTCACAATCAAAATAGTATTCATTGAATTTGAGCATAATCTTCAATATCACTCATCATGCTATGAAATATAATTTGTTAGAAATATATTTACTAATCAATTTAATATCTTGTGTGATATATATTTGTTTAATAATATAACATTATATTAATTTACTTATACATGTATTATATTTTAAACTTCAATATAAAATATTAAGTATGATATAACCTACAAAATTGCTTAATACATATTTAATGAATACGTCAATAGAATAAAGAATAAAAATCTCATTTCAAGCCATTCGAAATGATGAGAATGAGATTAAAAAAGTGATATTCAGCACTCATCAATTATTATTTATTCTTAGCACTTTCCATACACTAATTTGATATCAAGTTCTATGAATTATAGAGAATTTACATGACAAAAGTTCTTATAGTAATAAGAAATCAATGAAATATGATGAACCATACAATACAAATTACAATATGTGTGCTGATCTCGCAATTAAATGTGAAGCTTTGAGCAGATATGCATTCCCTTATTTTTTCTTCGTCCTTACAAAATACTTGATTCATTATTTGAATCTCATTTGAAATCAAATAATATGATCTAGAATACAAAAGAAATTAAGACTAAACTAAAAAAATAAGCCTAATTCAATTTTTTTTCATATGAGAGAAAATAGAGAATGATGAAATTGTAAACATATGACTTATATTTATAGTGCAAAAATAATAATAAAAATGTCCAAAATTTGATTGTATGATTTAAGGAATGTGTTTAATTTAATTATCAACTAAAAAATCATTATGAAATTAGTTCCTTAATTAATAAAATATATTTGACTAAATCAATTATAATCTCGTACTTATTATTTTGAGTTGTTGCTTTTAAATTGATTATCTAAAACTTATAAATCTATTCAAAATTACGTTCTAATAGTCCTAATATATTTATACAATCTTCTTTCCTTTTTAATATATATCATTTAAAAATTAAATACAAATTAGAATTATTTATTATAATTAAATTTGAATCGGGTTTATATATAAAAAAATTATGATTAATTCCATAAAATAATTATATTTAATGTATAATGATTAGTAAAATATTTTTATAAATAATTATAATTATTTTTATTTTTTAAAATAATCTAATAAGAATTTATATCATTTCCAGTTTTTGTAAATAATTCATAAACATTTTTTATGATTTTTGTTCAATTTATTAGAGATTTTTTTTTAATTTCGGTAATTATTTCATAAGATTTTACAATTAATTTAAAAATTATTTCAGTGTATGATTAAAGATTGTCTCACTTTTTAAAAAAAATTAGAATGTTTTATTCTTTAATTAAATGAATTTAACAGTGCAATTAATACAACTGAATATTTCCATTTATTGTCTCCGATCTTGTTTTAACATATGTACATATAAAAATTAAAACCAAATATAGAAACTGAACCATGTATTTGAAACATCCTAAAATAATATAAGGTGATTCTAAATATAATCACATTTTTGCTTAACAAAGCCTCTTTATAAAATATAAATTAAATTATTATATAATATTACAATTCTACCTTTATAGCCACCAATTTAAAATCTTAATTAAAACATAAAAATCTAAAATTCAGAGCCTCATTTTCATAATAAAATTCAAACTCTCCAAAATCACACACACATATATAGATGAGATCATGTGAGAAAAATTTTCTAGAATGAATCATATCTATTAGATCAAAATAAATCAATGGTTGATATACAATCAAGCAACATTCTCTCTCTCTCTCTCTATATATATATATATATATATATATGTGTGTGTGTGTGTGTGTGGTAATGATTAGGTGATAATAGGATTTCCCGTGTTAAATGAGAAAAAATCTGAACAATTAAATATTGCAATCGACGGCTCATATTAAACAAATCCCGTCCAATTTTCGGTGCATTTTTTGCACATACTCAATGCATAAAAGGGTAAAAATGTGAAAAATATATATTAAAAAATTTCATTTCATGCAGTTCATAAAACATAATATGCATACATTCGATGTAAATAATGCAATATTTTGGGCATAAAATTGCGACATATAATCAATGCAAAAAATGCTCTCAATATGAATACAAAAATGCATATGCATTTGTAACGCACCCATTTGACCTTCCCAATTTCGAGGCACGTTACAGTTGTGGTTACCTATCTTTCAAATAAATTGCGGACAAAACAGCGGAAGACTTATCATTCGAAAATATAACTTCTGAGAATTCGCATTTAACCTTCAAAATAACTATTTCAAAATGAAACATGGATGGTTTAAATGTTTAGATTTTCAAAAGTAAAAAAACCAGGGAAGGAATAGATTCAGAGAGCGGTGCAACGGTGTGTGTAGCATGGTGGTGACATGCATATGAAGATGCATGTCATAGGATCTTCAATCTTCAAAATTCAGCTCCATACTTTACACCGCCACCTCACCATCTCTGCTCGCTTAACCTGCGTATTTTAGAAATAATACGAGGGGCTGAGTACTTTCCTACCCCGTGGAAACATGCCCGAAAACATACATTTTATATAAGAATGCTATGCAACTCACACAGATGAACATGGGGTTTTGTTGAAAGGAACCGTGTCATCTAAATCATTTTTATTTGCACGTGCTATCTAACATGTTATTATATCTGTTTATCGTGGTGTAACTGGAAGCTGACCCACTCCCAAGTTACAATGATTAGTCAGGAATGAATCCACACTCTACCCACTATCATCTAAGTGCACTAATCTCGGAACACACATCATCGAGATCCGATCGTATTTAGATAATCAATTACTTTCAAAATGGGTTTACGGTCTCGCCATTTTACCCGAGCTCATAAATATATGGTTGCTAGCCTTTCTCACTATTAATAAGTATAGCTCAAGTCTCCACGTACATGGTTCTCGTCTTATTAATAACTCTCTGTTGTTAGCAGACAATCAGAGGACAGATATAGTAGCACAAAAATTTTGCATAGCAATCAGTTTAAAACAAATTATTTTCACACGCTTTGAAAGTAAAAGCACGTTTTGATTTTTATACTAAAATAGTTCCCACCTGGTGTTAGGCTTTAATAAATTAGATGAGTCCTCGTAAATTGAGCAAGTCGAGCTTCCTTCCTTATCGTACACCTTCAGTACAACAAACACCACTAATTAGGACGGATAACTAGGACAGGTACCTAATCAATCAATTCCCAACAATATTTCATCATCAAAATCGTACTAACGAAACAACTTAATCTCTATGGCTCGATAACATGAATCCTTCATGCTAAAAACATGCTTTCCTGAGCATATAACGAACTCATAAATCAACCATGACTCGAAACAAATTGAAATCGGACAAACAAAACAAGTTTCTTCCCTCTGAACACCTGTGTCGACCGATAGGGCATTGTGTCGGTCGACACAGCCCATGTTGACACAGCAAGCAAGTCAACAGCTTCTCTGTCGAACGTCCCTGTCGATCGACACACACCTTGTCGATCGACAGGAGTGTGTCGATCACTATCCTTCGTCGGACTTCTCTGTCGATCGACACACATCCTGTCGACCGAGAGGAGTGTGTCGATCTCCCTCCTTCGACGAGTATCCTCTGTGTCGATCGACATGATGCTCGTCGATCAACACGGGTTGTCTTCTCCAAGCTCTGCGCGAGCTGAACCTGCAACCTCAGATAACACTCCGATCTCACTTCCGATCTAACATGCAATTACATATACAGGGTCCTAGACTCTAGGAGAACATGAATATATGCTTAAAAGTCCGAAATATGCGACGGAAAAAGGAGGAAGGTGAACTCACCAGAAAAAAGAAGAAGGTGGCGGCGGCAGCGCGGTTTCCGGTAGTCAAACTTGAAGTTCTCGGTCTCCGAATGATCTCTAGCACGGGAGGAACACGAATATACACGTTTTAGCTCAATAAAATCGAGTATGAACGAGTTCTAAGGTGGGAACACAACTCACCCCAAAAGCCGGCGAGGCAACTTCTCTCTACGATATCTCCCT
>JAPKLW010000201.1:261394-284900 GCA_026898455.1 Plectranthus barbatus
GTTGAGGTGGAGGTATAATTTCTTCACTTTGAAGAAATGACCACGTCATTCTTATGTGTGTGGTGTAGATGTTGTTTGTGGTGGATGAATTTAATTTGATGTTTGGTGGAAATTGTTTTAGGCGGTGGGAGGAGATATACCACACAAAACCAATTAATTGTGTAAGGAATTTGATTTCATTTTCTTGCCAAAAACAAAACACACCGCCACCAACCCCGTGAGCACCCTTTCCCAGCAGCCACCATCTTCCATCATTTCCGATCACCTCGAGCCACCGCAGACGACGACACTACCACCGTTCGAAAGCTTGTCTTGCAAGGAGTCCAAGGAGTACAAGCACGCTCTGTGACATCCAGTATCGGAGGAGTTACGAGCGAGAGAAGATAGCCCATCGGAATACGGTAATTTTACGATATCGGATTTAAACTCGTTGAAACCTTGATATCTCGAGTCGTGACTTATATATTCGTGATGCTTGCATCGTAGGGAACTCATAGGTGTGTAGAGATCGCCGTTTAAACGCCGGAAAATGCCTGAAACCGCAGCTGTCATTTCCCGGTAAAAGCTTCAAACCTTCTTTTTTTCCGGCGAGTTTAAAGTTTTCCGTGCAGTTAAGATGCATATCTATACTCCTGTTTTCGTTGTGATCTTGTTGATGTGTCGTTTGGGAGTCGGGGTTGCCGGAACTTGGTCGGGAAGTCGAGCTGCGCAGGTTGTAGCCGCGTGCTGAAGCAGCGTGAGCTGCTGCTGCCGTGCGGCCGTTCTGCTGCTCTCCGACGACGTGCCGTCGTGCTGGTCTGACCGGCGGGGTGGGCGGCAGTTGGCACGGCTGGCCGTCGGTCGGTGTTGTTCCGGTAGACTGTAGAGTTTTTGTATATATATGTATATGTATGTATATACATGTACGTAAGTTGTTTTTTTTTGGTAAAGGAAGAAGAAGTCTTTCTCTCTCTCTGTTTATATATATATATATATATATATATATGTATATATATGTACGCAGTTTTAAAAACAAAAAAAAATATATATATTTATTTCTTTCTCCCTCATCATGCGTGTATATATATATGTATATATATCTAAGATTATTATTATTATATTTCAAAATATATATATATATATATATATATATATATATATATATATATATTATTTATTTAGTGTTGTTGTTAATTGGTTTATGAAATCAAGTGTTGGGAAATTATTTATTCGATTAAGGTTGAGTTGAAGCATGATTAAGTGTTTGAAGTTCAAATGAGAATTTATTGAATGAAGGTTGATTAGGTGAAGTAGAAACATGTTGATGGTTGACAGTTGTCAGTTAGATGTCAGTCATAGATCCTGATTTTGTCAAGTATTATCAGTAGTACTGATAAAGATACTTAGACCAATCCATCCTAATTGATTGTTTGTGTGTAATTATTGAAGGGGAATTTAAAAGATAAAGGAAAATCAGCTCAACTGCGCGTTTAACAAGAGCGTCTTTACTTTCGTAAGCATAACACAGGTGGGAATTATTTCTGTAAAATAAAAATGCTTTCCGAGCTTTATGTTTAGTTTCTAAAATGGGTGTGGAAAAGCTATGTTTTAAATAGATTGCTATGCATAAATATTTTGGGTTATCATATCTGTACCTCTGTCAGTAAAGGCTGACGAGAGATTATTTAATGAGAATGATCCAGGAACTTCCTGTGCTAATCTCATTAAAAGAAAGATGGACGTCTTATTCAGAGCGCTTGATGGTGCGAATAGGTAGTTCAACGGACGTGCTGATACCTAAGGGTAGAAATAAGGATGGATTCGAAAATTGATCGGGTCTCAAGGGATTATACTGAGACTTGTGCACAAATTGATGAAAGTGGGTTGAGTGGCTTGTCCATTCCCAGCTATTCATCGTAACGTGGAAGTGGGCCAGCTTCCCGTTACACAACGGTAAACAGATATGTTAACATGGTAGATAGCTGATCAGCGAAATAAAATGATTTAGATAACACGGATCTTTTCAACAAAACCCCGTGTGTATCTGCGTGAGTTGCATAGCATTCATATCTAAACTGTATGTTTTTGGGCATATTTCCACGGGGTACAATTGTACTCAGCCCCTCGTATTATTTCTAAAATACGCAGGTTGTTCAGCGAGGATGGAAGGGCGGGGTGTAAATGGTGAAGCAAGATTTGTCTAGATTTTGAAGATCCTGAGATATGCATCATCATATGCATATCTCCACTGCGCTGCACACACTGCTGCTCCACGCTCTGAAAATTTTTCTTTCCCATGTTTTGAATGTTTAAATGATAAAGGTTTAACTATTTTGTTTAAATATTTCTGAATGATGATGTATCTTTCAAATGATAAATGTTATTTCTAAATTTTGTATCAAATTATAAAAGTCTTCCGTTGATTTATCGTTGAAAATATTTAAAAATCGTTGACCACGACTGTAGCGCGTCCCAAAATTTGGAAGGTTAATTTGGGGCGTTACAGATGGTTTCCTTCTTCCTAGACTATTACAACTCCATTATCCTATACAAGGATTACATGAGGTAATAACTCTAAGGCCCAGACTTTGATATATAGTTTTGACACATCAAAACATCAAATTAAGGTGGGATTACTACAGTAATACCTAACAATTTCCCCCTTTTTGATGTTGTCAAAACCATACCTCTAAGTCTATCTAAGTCGACGAGAAGATGCAGTTGATATGAGTTTACAAATTTTTCTATATAATCATTGCTTAGAACTATGCTTCTTCTACACTCGACCTAGTCTAAATGATCTTCTCCCTTAATGTGATAATAGTTCTCGAATAAAATCAATCATTTTAGAGTTATTAGAGAAGAAGGATTGCTGATCACACTGGAAAATGTGAAATCAGCCAATCAAGAATCAAGGTAAGAGACAATGAGTAGTTGTCTTCAAACCAACAGTTTTTCACTTTTCACTAGATATGATCAATTACAAGTAAATGAAAAGTTTTAAAACTGCGGTAATAAAAAACATTCAAAAATATGCAAACAAAATAAACCTCCTTGACCTTTGCTTACTTGTCTTGATTCTTGTTCTTCTCCCTTTCTTAATTCGAGGAATCTGCATGTTTTGGCTTCAAGGTAGTTTCGGCGGATATGGAAAGCAAGTCAATTTGCGCCTTGAGAACTGCGGTTACTTCTGAGAGGTATTTCATGTCTTGCTCTCTGGAAGCTATTAATGCTTCCAGCTTCGTTGTAATATCATCATCCCGCTTCCTGCGCTCTTCTTCCTGCTTTCTGCATTCCTCATCTCGCCTTGTCTGTTCCTCTTCTCTCTTTCACTATTCCTCCCCTTGCTTACTATCTATTAGAGCAGACTGAAGCTTTAGTTCCTCCTCTAGCTTACTATCTATTATAGCCAACTGCAGATTCAACGACTCATCCCTTCTCTCTTCCCCCTTTTTGACAATATCAAACACAAGAGCTATATGTTGATCCATTGGATGATCTATCTCTTGTCTCAGAGCATTATAGGGTAGAATGTTAGTAGGGACAGAGACACGATTGGGACACAGGAGTCCTTCAACTGTAGCCAATGCTCTAGAGTCGTCATGGGTTTGACTCTGAGAGGTAGTAGCGGAAGTCTCAGGTGGAGGTGGAGCTTGACCCGTTGCTGCTTCTTGTAGGGTTTGAGTCTACGATGGACAACACGAGTTGCCATTATTAATTTTTTGCCAAGGTTCGTTATTAGGGTACCAGGAAAAAATTTTAATTAAATATACCATGCGATCCTATGCATGCTCCTACAAAATTAATTGCAGAAGATGGATTTAGGGAATACCTGATTTCACCGTTTGATCTACAGATCTAGATCGGAGCCAATAACGATGAAATAACCTTAGATCTGTGATAGAACGCCGGCGATGGACAGTTGTTACTACAAATCTGATCTTCTGATTTGTTCCCTTGCTCCTTGGAAATCTGGTGAGGATTATCTACCAAGTTGAATCCGAGATCCGGAGAAATCGATCAGTTTCTCCCTCAGATAGCCGCCGCCACTCTCTCTCAATTATACTGAAAAACCCTAGTTTTTACAACTCTTGATCTGATAGAGAGAAGGCCTATATTTAGTGCTAGGGTTTTGAGAAACCCTAACCCTAATGGGCTGTGAGCAATTAATGGGCCAGACCAGGGATCAGATGCAAATAATAAAGTGGGCCCTCTTTATTAATTAATCCTTCCTTGTTCAACCCAGAACATAATTAATTAATAAAACATTGTTTTAACCTTCACCACGGTAACAATGCTGACTCGCCCCTTTATTACCACGTTATTAGGAACGGGTTGCACCAAACTAACATGATCCACAATTAATTAATCTCTTATTTCCTGAGTAATACCACTCACTCCTTTTCACTTATGCCTGAATTAAATAATTCAACCTGCAAGGTTTAGCATAATGAACCTTGTGAGCTCCTCAGGGAATGTCACCATCCTGAAACGGATATGCTTACCTAAACGTCCAGACTAAGCAGACCACACACAAATTGCCAACACCCAAAATACAAGTATTAGAGTACATGTAAGACTCGCCACTCTAGTAAATCAAAGTGTGGTCAATCTGTGTGTGCCCCTTATCCTTCAGTTAGGTTTAAGATCATATGAAGTATGTTAGGGATCTGGCTCATTCGTATGTCAATGAGAATGGCACATCCCACTGTTGATCCCATCAATACATAACCATGTACCGACACATCAAGTAGCTAGGATAAGCCCACTTATGAACCGATGTGCCGCAGCTTAGACCGACAGCCTATCCAGGGACTGTCTCAACTGTGATACAATTTATATCTCGCTAGGTCAAACGATTCATATGATCCTCTGTGATCTCCTACACACCATATGATCATCCCTATAGGCGAGATATTAAGATATTATGGTTCGTTGTATGTTTGTTCTATCAGATAGCGAGCATTGTTGTGGCAACACATATATGAAGACCAGTGTACCAAACACTTAATCATATATGCTTTCAGTATACAATCCCAACACTTCTTCCTCCTTATGTTTAGATGCGGCTGCTGCTGCCTCATGTCTAGCCTTTTTAGTGGCAGCCTCTGCTTCCTTTCGAAGTGCTTCAGCAGTTGCAGCTTCTTCCCATTGTTTCTTCAGTTCAGCGGCTTCTGCCTCTAGTCTCTTGAGCTCGGCAGCTTCTGCCTCTTGTTTTTTCTTTAGTTCTGTTGCTGCCTCTGCTTCTTGCATACGTTTGAGCTCAGCAGCTTCAGCTTCCTCTTAGTGTCATTTAAGCTCAGCAGCTTCAGCTTCTTGCTTTCTTTTGAGCTTAGCAGCTTCTTCTGCTTATTTCCTTAGTCTTTCTTCTTTCTCTTTCTGTAGTCTCTCCATCTCCTATGCTTCTTCATCTTCAAGTTCTAGGAGTTCCAGTTGGATATCATATGTCTGTAAGTTCAGCCATCTATAGAGATTCTGTATCTGCACAAGCTTCGCATGATTCTCATTTATCCTGCGACGAACATGCTCAAGGTGTGTTTCTCTTATCGTTCGTGCGGTAGTGGCTGAGAGACCCAATCTTTTTGTAAGGAGTTCTGGTAGCGATAGTCGTGTGACAGTTTGTTTAGCTGCTCCTTCAACATTTTTCAGAATTGGCTCATCCTGTAATATAATTTCCTTTTGAGGAGGTGGCTCCTGAGTGGCAACAGTTCCTACTTGCAGACTCTGATTGACAGTTTCCTCAACTGGTATTTCTGAAAACGTTCCCCCTATCTATGAGGTTATCTGAATAGTCTGCTTCAATGACGATGGTGATGGTTGATGAGCTTTTGAAGATGTACTGCCAGAAGATGTAGAGGGAGTGAAAGGTTGTTAATGAGGAGATTCTCTATCTGAGTGAGACGGACTTTGAAGGTCCACAATAGGTACTGTTCTATCCCTTATATTTTCTTCATGATCTTCAACTTGCTTGCCCTTCTTCCTCATTTTTCTTCCTTTCTCCAAGATACTTGTCAACACTAACCGCCTTCTTTTCTTACTCGCTGCTCGCGTGAAGGCACTTTCGGCTTGTATCGATTGTTTTGTAGCAGCTTGTGAACTGCAATCCTCAAAATCATTCACCTTCAAATCATCACCTTCATCTGGTTGATGTTTACGCTCACTTCCTTCTACTACTCTCCAATGGATCTTGTCACTATGAGGTAGAAAGTCGGATGAGACCAGGCATTCACCTTCTTCTCTAAGACCGATCAATTTCTCTATCAAGTAGCTGATTTTTAACCCAAAACCAACTCCGATTTGAATCTGTTGGTCTCCCGAATAGTCTCGTTCTTCCTAGCATTCTCAAGATTATGTCCAAAAATGAATTCAACCCAAATTCCACCTACCATCATCCAATACCATCATAACAACATACTTCGGATGACTTCGTTCAGAAAAGGATCCTGCACCGCAGTAGAGCATCCTAAGTGTTATATCACTCTGTGACTTGTACAGAGGCCTCAACTCGGAGACCCTTGTAGGTAGGTGGAATTGGTCTTTATGCTCGGGCTTTTTCTAGACACGGTAATGTTTTTCCTTTGCCCCATCATCATTCTTTAAGTAACTGGCTATGTTTTCGCTAGTTTTAGGTAGGCGGAAGAACTCGACAATAGTGTCTGCACTTATCACCATTGGAGTTTTGTTGACCTTGGTTTTAAAGGATTTTCCACCTTTGTCAACAATAGCATTCTCATAAAATTCAGCAAAACGGTGAGGCTTGAATTTATGAGGACGTAACTCTAGAAACTGTATGACCCTTTCTTTGTAATTTTCCTCATGTGAACACCAATAATCAAGTTCTTTGAGATTTAGGATTTTCTCCTTAAAAACTTGACTTACTCGGATGTCCTTTAGCTTCCTGTAGACTTTTTCTTTACGTCTATTTTGGAGAAATAAGATGCAGAGCATTTAACATTGATTCATCGATCCTTGTGCAAAAATCTCCAATAAATACTCTTGACTTGAAGTAATATTTATCACTTCATATTCGCACAAGTCTCTTTGCTTCTTTGTAATATCTTCCAGGAAAATGGATCCTCCTCCTGAGATGGTGAGTGGTATTGCAAATATCTCTGTCTACCGAAACAAGATCGTGGATTATGGTGGATTCTGGCGACATAACTGGAGTACCCATGCCATCTTTAAAGAAGTGCTGGAAAAATTGGAGGCCAACCATCTTGAATCCTATGTGGGTAAAGAGCCTTGTTCCTTCCATAGAGATTTATTGAAGGTGCTTGCCTACAATTCCACGGTCACGGAGAAAGGTATCTACTTCCATCTCAATGATGAGGAGTTCCATTTGACTGCTGACTATCTTGCAGCTGAGTTTGGGCTTAAGCAAGGCGGTATCCCGGTCAAAGACTATCTTCAGTATGTCGTAGGTCCTTAGTGGTCAGCATGGCAACGATGGAGGGTAGCAGAGGTTGGTTTCTGTCCGACTGTATCTAGCAATTTCCTCAAGTCGGGTTATAAGGCGACTTTTGACATAATCAACCTGATGATAGTCTGCTACCCTTCTCAGACTACTCATCTTTCACCATTGGTGTGGAAGGCTATGATGGCATTTGAAGATCAGGCTGATGTAGATTGGGCTGCTTTCATCTTCGATCGCCTGATAACTGCATTCAAAAATCTTCCTGAGGTCACCATCCCATACGACATGCAACTGGGGTGGCTCATTGAAAAGCGGCTCCCTCTCCTCACAGAAGATGGGACAAGGCTGATTGCCATCAACTACTATCCTTCAAAATGTGCTTCCTCCTACTTCCCGTAGATGTGAACTCCATGTATCTTTCTTTAACAGTGTATCATCCTCTTTATGATTAAAAAAGTAGCTAATTTCTTTGGATGTATGGATGACTTGTCTATCTTTCCATATTAATGAAGGAACTCTTATTTCTTTCTGTCTTCAGCAAACTACAATAATATTGACAAACTATAATTAACATAATCACTATATCAACCAAGTACAATTTACAGTTGTTGCACCGATCAATTATCATCTCCTTCTCTTGAAACTTCATCAAACTCTAGAAGACCTTGTTTGATGCATAACTCTTTGAAACGAGCCTCAGGAAGCAGTTTGGTGAATATGTCCGCTAACTGGTCTTTAGCTCTAATATATTCCACCAAGACATCCTCCTTCTTGACATGGTCTCGGATGAAATGATGACGAATATCGATGTGTTTCGTCCTGGAATTTAGAACTGGAATCTTTGAGATAGAGACTGCACTGTTACTATCACAGTAGATAGGAATGCATCCTGTACCTATTCCATAATCCTAAAGTTGTTGCTTCATCCAAAGCACTTGAGCACAACAGTTGGCTGCTGCTACATACTCTGCTTCTGTGGTTGATGTAGCCACGGAATGTTGTTTCTTGCTGAACCAACTGATCAGTTTATGTCCTAAAAACTGACAGGTTCTACTTGTGCTCTTTCTATTGATTCTGCAGCATCCAAAACCTGAACTAGAGAATCCATTCAAAATGATTCCATCAGTTTTGGGATACCAAATACCTAGAGACTCTGTAGTCTTGAGGTATCTAACAACTCTCTTTGCTCCATCCATGTGTGATTTCTTAGGATTCACCTGAAATCTTGCACATACACCCACGACATAAGATATGTCAGGTCGACTAGCAGTTAGATATAGTAGAGACCCAATTATTCCTCTATAAGTTGTCGGGTTGATAGGTTCTCCTTCTTCATCTATAGTGATCTGAGAACTAGTGCTCATAGGAATCTTCAGTGATTTTGTCTTCTCAGGAAAAAAAATTGTTGATCAGATCTTGAGTATACTTCTTCTAACTTATGAAAATCCCTTCGTCAGACTAATCAACTTGGAAACCAAGAAAGTATGTCATCTTGCCAATCATGCTCATCTAAAATTTGTTATGCATCAGCTTAGCAAACTTCTCACATAACTTGGTATTTTTGCTTCCGAAGATGATATCGTCTACATAGATCTGAACATGTAGGAGGTTCTCTCCATCCTTTATCTTGAATAAGGTTTGACCGATAGCACCGTTTTCAAATCCACTTTTGAGCAAAAAATGTGAGAGAGTTTCATACCATGCTCTAGGTGCTTGCTCTAATCCATATAAAGCTTTCCTTAGCTTGTAGACTTGATTTCCTTGTTCGAATCCTGGGGGTTGTTCGACGTAGACTTCTTCCTTTAATTCGCCATTGAGGAAGACACTCTTCACATCCATCTGAAGAACTATGAAGTTGTGATAGGCTGCATACGCTAATAATAGTCGAATTGCTTCCAGTCTGGCCACTGGTGCAAACGTATCATCGAATTCTATCCCTTCACATTGTGCGTAACCTTTTGCAACCAGTCTTGCCTTATTTCAAACAATGGTACCGGTCTCATCTCTTTTATTCTTGAAGACCCACTTGGTACCAATCATAGACTGATGTGTAGGTCAATCCACCAGATACCATACATTGTTGCGAGCGAACTCATTTAGTTCTTCCTGCATCGCATTAATCAAGTCTGTTGATTGAAGGGCTTCTGTGATCTTTACTGGTTCGATCTGGGATAAGAAGCAAGACATCAGTGCAGTCCCTTGTCTGGTTTGAACAGGATTTCCAATGTCATCGAGGATGGCTTCCTTTGGAAGATCTCTTAGCCAACTAGGATTCTTCACAGTTACGGCTTCAGCACGAGCACCTGGATCTTTAGAAATTGTAGGATGTTCCACTTGAGATAGATCACTTCCAGTTTTTTGAACTGTTTCTTCTTCTCCTTCAGAAACTTCTTCATCTCCTTGATCTAGAACGACTTCATTTCCTTGTCCTGGAACTGCATCCTGAGCTGCTTCTGGATTCTGAATAGCAGTTGGCTCTTTAGTGGAGTCTACTTCCTTCATGTCCTCAAGGTTGACTTCCTTGGGGTCAGCATGCTCTACTTCCAAAACCATTCTTTGTGCTTCAGGGGGCTTCTTTTCACCTGGATCTTCTATGTTTATGATGTTTAAGGCCTCAGTGATGACATTTGCATCATCGGCCCTCTCGACTATTTGGAGTTCCGCAGAGGCAACCGAAGTCTCAGAGTTATCATTCATACATTACACATCTAGTCAGAGGAATTGTCTGATTATGGTCAAGATCATTTTTAGGTTCCTCATTGACATCCTTAATCTCATGATTCTCCAAACTTAGTTCTTGGAGTGTCCTTCGCACTAAAATGTTGGGTTTTGTATACTGAAAGCATTTATTATAATGAGTATACATTTGACTTTTCCCCTATCCGTTAAAAAAACTTACATGCACGTAACAATTGTATCCTCTTGTGTCACCGATATGGACGATCATACGGCATATTGTAGATCGAAGAAGACAATATGATCACTTGACCTAGTGAGACATAAATAATATCACAGCCGAGATAGCATTGAGGATACGTCTGTCCGGATGGCTGCGGCATAGTCGGAAGAAGTAATCTGTCTTGGTTACTTGATATGCTGGTACGCAAGGGTGGCGTATTGATAGGACCACATTGAGATGTATTTGTCTGTCTGACATCAGCGAATACAAGATCTCATTCTTGATTGAGTCCAAACCCTAACGAAGGTTCAGGGGTATGCACAGGTTGACTGTTACTTTGATTTTCCACGGTGGAGAGCCTAAGTAACGTGCTCGTATATCCGTATTTTGGGTAGCAGCAGTTCATGTAGTAAAGCCTCAGACTGGAGTTAGGTAACCATATCCGAGTAATAGGATGGGGACATTCCCTGAGGAGCTGAATAATGTTCATCGTGACAAAGTCCTGCAGGCTGATTAAGTTCAGGCACGAGTGATAAGGTTTGAGTGGTACTGCTCAGGAAAATAAGATATTAATTAATTGTAGATAAAGCTTGTCAGAAGCTCCGATTAATTAATGAATGTCCAGTAACCTTAAATATGGGGATTCTTAGATAAATGCAGCCAGTTCTCACAACGTGGTAATAAAGGGGTATGTCAGTATTAATTTTGTGGTGAAAAAGAATTAATATTAATTAATTAATTGTGTCCTGGGTTGTGGACATGGTAATTAATTAATTCATCGGCCCACTTTATCATTTGCATTAGGTCTCAGGTCTGGCACAATTAAATATGCTGAAAAAAAGCCTAGTAGCCCATTAGGGTAAAAACCCTAGGTCTATAAATAGACAACTCTCTCTCTGAAACCCTAGCCACCACAGAACATTTAAATTAGTTGAAAC
Source organism: Plectranthus barbatus (assembly GCA_026898455.1). NCBI lineage: Eukaryota > Viridiplantae > Streptophyta > Magnoliopsida > Lamiales > Lamiaceae > Plectranthus > Plectranthus barbatus. The sequence goes on from JAPKLW010000201.1 coordinate 272,625, forward strand.
CCTGGAGAGAGAGAGAGAGAGAGCAGGGGCGGCGATAGTGTAAGGGGAGGAGTAGGGATTTCTAGTCCGGGCTACACTTCACAGATCTGTGGAATCCTCACCAGTATTAGATCTGTGGAATCCTCACCAGTATTAGATCTGAGCAGCATTGGGATACAGATCTGAAGTTCTGATCTGGAGAACTAGATTTCTTCTTTTCTGTTTTTCTTTATTTCAATTAAATCAAGAAATTAGTTTACTAATTTATTTTTTCACAGATTTAATTGAATCGCGTGGTTGAATTAGAGATTGGATATTCAAACATGAAAGATCGGATCAGACTCTACGGATTAATGGTAATCTCTATATCCACGAATTATATTCATAGGAGCATGCTAGGGTTTATGAATTGGTTGTCGTATTCAACATCCATGGTTTGTCTTGCTTATTTGGATTTGGTAATTCGGTTAACTGAAAGTCCCTACAATTGGTATCAGAGCTAGGTTAACTGATTCATGCTTCTGTTGAATACGACTTATTCATTATGCATGTATGAATTTTATTTTGTTGTGGATGGTTTTTGTTCCTCGTGGCAACCGGTTTGATTTAATCCGCGGTGGTTTATCCGTGTTTGGAATAAATTTGTTTTGTAAAATCACGAGAAAATTCGTGATTAGATTTGATAGGAAAAATTTTAATATTTAGACTATGTAATTTTATTTCAAATCTGTAATTTGGAAGGGACGAAGAACAAGACAAAGACCGGCGAGATGAGGGCGACGCGCAAGACAGCGGTAGGCGGCCACGGCAGTGGCGCGGCGCGCACGGCGGTAGGCAGAGCCTGCGCACGCGTGCGGGCTACTGGTAGCAGGCGGCAGCGGTGGCAGGGCCACGACAGTTGGTAGCGGTGCGCGCAGCAATGCACGGCGCGTGCATGGGCTGTTGGCGGCAGGCGGCGGTGGCGGCAGAGGCTGTCGTGGGCGGCTGGTGGTGGTTCGTATTTTGATGGTTGGTCCAATTCGATGTAAACCCATTAGGTTTTGCAGTTGAGTTGTGGGACCAGTTTTCAAATAAAAAAACCCTAGATGCCAAAAGATTTGGTGGTTGAAGATTTGAAGGCCCTAAAGATTTGAAAAAGATTTGGAGCTTATCCAAAGGATTTAATTTTTCAAATTTGATTAGATAGGATTTATTTTGTTATTTTGTGGGGCCACGAGGAATTCTTGTTTGTCTTAATTGTCCTCGTATAATATGTGATTTATTAATTGCGCAATAAGCATGAGTAGATAATAGGAAAAGCATGATTTACTGCTTTTATTATTTACTGCTTTTATTATTTACAGCTTTACAAGCATGCTTATGTGATTAATTTTTTGTTGGATTATATTTTGGAAATTTTTGGGCTTGTTTAATTACATGCAAATAATTTGGAAAATATAATGACAATGAAATTATCTGTGTGTGCATTTAAGAAACCTTTTGAATAAAAAAATACTAAGCGGATTTTCTAAACTCAACAGACCTCCACAAAGCGGTCCTAGGCTGTTGATAAGCTCATTATTTTACTCGCTTATCTATATTATTTTCTACTATTTTATGTAGTTTTATTGAGTTTATATATATATTCTATGCATGAGTCTATATTAGGTGGTATTATGCGCATTTTGGTGTTTTTGCAGGGTTTTAGGCCTAAGTTCACGAGAAATCCGTTCCGGAAGCAATGACGTGTAAGAGTAGCAGTGAAGAGTTCTTCCACAAGATGAATTCGAGCTATTGGAACATGGCAATGGATGATGCTTTGAGTTAGCTCTCCAACGCAACTGGAATCGGGTCAATCGGAGTTTGGGAGAGAAAGTTATGGCCAAAACCGTGAGACCGCGCAGAAGGGGCGAGAAGCCGCGTCGACAGACGCCAATCAGCATCGATCGATGCCGACCAAGAAGCCACGTCGATCGATGTGGATCAGCCACGATCGACGCGAGGCTGTCTGCTGGAGCGAAAATTCGAGGAAAAATGGATTTATTCATATCTTTAGCCCTAGATTTGATAGGATACACATCCACCACCATAAATACCTATGTAAATTCGATTTTTCAGAAGCCCCCATTATCCCCCCATTAATTCCCTATCATATTTTTATTCTACAATTTAGTTTTTAGAGTTTGGAGACTTGGGGAACACGAAACCCTTTTATTTTCTTGTAAGTTCTTTATGTTTATGCAATTTAATATGTTTTCTTTTGGATTTCTATATGCGATGAGTGGCTAGAAACCCTAGCGGGTTCTAGGGGTTGATATTATTATGGATGCATGTTAGGATTAATTAATTAGGTTCATGATTCCTGTTTTTATTTTCTAATTCTAATTTAATTCAAGGACCGAGAGGTGACGATTAATTTAGATGTCTAGCTATTGATAGAAGGACCGAGAGGTGAATATTAATAGTGGGAATAGGAAAGCATGATACAATCTACACTATCCAAACAGATGTACTAGACTGTAGGAATTAAACTGATTTGCTTATCAGATTGACTAATTTGGTGTACTTTGAGACCGAGCGGAGATAGTCACTAGTTAGTAATCTAGGTTATATTTGCCAAACAAGGAAATATAGCATTGTTGCAGTATTCCACCTGTTAAATTAATTGATTCCTACATGTCATCCATAACATGAATTCTTCCCTAGAATCTGTGTTCCTTTAAATTTGCTTTCCAAACTACTTTAATTTTCTGCATTGTTTTCTTTACTTTTATAAAATCCTGATTTTGGATCTCTCAAACAATGAATCTTAAGATCATAGCTAGTATATAGGATAGTTTCCCCACACAATTCCCCTGGATCGATAACCTTAGGGTTTACAAATTTATTTGCCGCTGTTATTATAATTAATTTGTTAGAAATAGCAGTGATCAGCTGTAAGTGCATGTCTCGCTTTAGTAAACGTCTACGAGTGTAGCTTGCTAATTCTCGGAGGTGCATGGTTGCACTTTTTGGGATTTATAGACAAACAATTTAAATCATGTCAATAGTGGGAGGGTTTTGCGTAAACGTCTACGAGTGTAGCTTGCGTAGATCTCTTTCATAAGTATTCTATGATTGATTTAAATTTTAGATTACAAAAGCTTTAAGGGCTGTGAAGTATGGTTACGTGCCATGCTAAACTGTCTCTTTTGGCTGAGTTAGAGTTGTGGTTAATCGCTTAGAAGCATATGAGGATGTAATGCAGTTGCTGCTTCTCTGTTCTCGAAAGATGGCTTGGTCTAAGTTTTATCACTAATTATTAATTTCTAGTGTCTAAAGGTTCCAGACACGGTATGAAATTAAAAAATTCGGGCTTAAAACCCGCAGTTCTGGTTGAGGGTGACATCGTAAACGTCTACGAGTGTAGCTTGCGGTGGGAACTCTTGGGCTATTAGTGAAAAACATTTGTACTTGATTTATCAAGAGGTTTTCAATGCATTTGTTTTCGAAGCTCTACAATTATGTTCTTATTTAAGATTCTTTATTGTTTCAGATATGTCTATGTCTACTGTTGATCATATTCTTGCTCTCAATCCTTTAACTGGTCCGAACTTCCTTGAATGGAGTTTTTGCATCAAACACGTCCTTTATCTGAAAAATCAAGCACATGTTCTTTTCATGGATCCACTTGTGCCTGGATATGATGAAGTTTGTAAACTTGAGCTTGAGTTTTATGAATGATGGGAGGATGCTGTTGATTTCGCCTTTTAGCTTATCACGGGTGCCCTATCTAGAGAATTAAAGCACAAGTATGAGAACCTTGAAAGGGCTGGAGAGCTCTGGAAAGAACTCTTGACAGCTTATGGCAGTGTGGAGCGGACTATTAACTATAGACTTGTGCACGATCTTATGTCCAAGAAAATGGGTTAGGATAGTTCGGTGACAGCGCACATGATGTATATGATTGAGCTCATGAGACAGTTCACTGTGCGGGGTTGTAATATAAGCGCGCAAGGCACGGTTGATATCATCTTGAATTCTCTTCCGGAATCTTATTATGACTTTAAGGTAGTTGTTGCTGCAAGGGGAGAGTATGATCAGCATGAGCTACTTGAGGACCTTGTAGTGGAGCAATCTTCCATGCGAGCACGGAAACCTGTTCTGACTGTTTCTAGTACTAGTTCGACAACCTCTAAGGTTGGAGATGATGGTGCTGAAAGCAAGTTCAGGAAAGCAGGGAGTGAAATCAAGTCAAGTAAGATGAAGAGAGTTAAGGTCACTCCAAGGAAAGACAGGTGTGCTGGGTGCGGAAAGGTGACTTGTCCGAATGCTAAGGGACAAGGTACGTCATTTACATTTGTAACAGAAACATGAATAGCATCAGTTTCTACTCATTTGTGGGTATTGGATACTGGAGCTACTGATCATGTTTGTTACATTTTGCAGGGGTTCACACCGAGGAAGGTGCTGAAGAATGACGAGGTTACCATCTCAATGGGGAACGCATCACAAGTGAGTGCAGCTGCCATTGGAGATTTCACCTTGTACTTTGATGATTCTTTTTTGACTTTGAGAGATGTTTTATATGTTCCGGATTTTCGGCGGAACCTTATTTCAGTTTCCAAACTTTATGTTGATAGATATTTAGTTATTTTTGATAGTGGTGTTTCTATTATTGGTAATAACGGTGTTATCTGTCGTGGGATGCTGAATAACTCACTCTATGTTATTAATTGTAATCATAAGTCTTCCGCAAGTATTGCATGTAACTCATCCAAAATTGATAATCCTAGATAGAGAAAACTTACTTCTTTGACGAGGATCTTACATATCTCTGGCACTTGAGACTCGGTCACATCAGCTTAAAGCGGATTCAGCGACTTGCAGATGACGGTACATTGGACTGAGTCTGCCTGTACCTTATCAAGTCTGTGAATCCTGCATCGAGGGCAAGATGTCTTCAAGGACTTTCAAAGCTAGTCAGTCTCGAGTAGAGGAAGTGTTGGAACTGATCCATTCTGAATTATGTGGGCTCATGTCCACACAGGCTCGTGGAGGGTATGAGTATTTCGTCACTTTCATTGACGACTACTCATGATACGGATACGTTTACCTGCTTCTCTACAAGTCCGAATGCTTTGAGAAATTCAAAGATTTTAAGGTTGAGGTAGAAAAGAAGGTCGGGAAAACTATCAAGTCACTGCGATGTGACCGCGGTGGCGAATACCTCAGTAACGAGTTCCTCGGTATTTGTCAGATCACGAGATTACATCCCAGTGGACTGCACCGGGTACTCCTCAACAAAACTATGTAGCTGAAAGAAGAAATATAACTCTTTTAGAGATGGTAAGATCAATGATGAGCTATGCAAACTTACCCATTTCATTTCGGGGATACGCATTGGAAACATCGGCTTATGTTTTGAATGTGTTGCCTTCTAAATCGGTTCCTAACACACATGCTGATCTCTTCCTCGGTCGCAAACCTAGTTTGTGCAAGTTCAGAGTATGGGGTTGTCCAGCACACGTGCTGACAAAGGAACTTGATAAGTTAGAAAACAGGTCCAAAGTAATGTTGTTTATAGGGTATCACAGGCAAACGAAAGGTGATTACTTTTACTGTCCTGAGAGTCAGAGAATTATTGTTTGGAGGACGAGTACGTGAGAAACCACAAGTCAAGGAGTGATATCATTATTCAAGAAATTGAAAACGAGAATGCGAATCCAGGGGAAGGGGAACGTGCGAATGTGGGTCCACCTGTGAGAGGTTCAGCACCACAAGTGCGTTCTTTATTACAAGGTGCAGAAGCACAAGTTAGTGCACCTACTATTGACACAACACCGATGCCTCGTCGCAGTGGGAGAGTTATTTCCAAGCCGAAAAAGGTACATGTTCGTGGGTGAGTCTTCGGACTTGAGCCCGGAAGACGGACATGAGGACTGTGACCCGCTGACTTACGAAGAGGCAGTGCAGGACAAGGATTCTGAGATTGAATCCATAACTGTTAAGGACATATACCAGAAAGCTGAGCTGCCGGATGGCTTTAGAGCCATATGGTGCAAGTGGGTATACAAGAGAAAGAAAGGAACGGATGGTGAAATTAAGGCTTTTAAAGCCAGGCTGGTGGCAAATGGTTATAGTCAGAAAGAGGGCATAGACTATGACGAGACCTTCTCACCGGTAGCCATGCTCAAGTCCATCCGGATACTCCTTGCCATAGCTGCGCATATGGACCTCGAGATTTGGCAGATGGATGTAGGGACCTTGAAGAAGGTAGGGACATCTATATGCGGCAACCCGAGGGTTACATATGCAAGGGCTAGGAACATGTTGTCTGGAAGCTTAAGAAGTCCTTGTATGGACTTAAGCAAGCTTTGAGGTCATGGAACTTGCGTTTCAACGATGTGATTAAATCCTATGGATTTTCACAGTTGGAGAACGAAAGTTGTGTATACCGACTTTGTGTCAGTGGGAGCGTGGTTTTCCTTGCACTATATGTGGACGACATACTCCTATTTGGAAACAACGAGGGAGTGATGTCAGAAATCAAGAGTTGTTATCCGAACAGTTCCAAATGAATGATTTGGGAGAAGCTGGGTAAATCCTTGGGATTAGGGTCTTACGGGGTCATAAGAGAAGGATGTTATGCTTACCCCAGGCATCCTATGTGGATACTGTGATAGCCCGGTTCAGCATGCAACTCGCCAAGAAAGGTTTGCTACCTTTCAGACATGGCGTTCATCTTTCTAATAGGCAGTGTCCTGAGACACATCGGGAGAAAGATGAGATGAGTCTTGTACCATATGCGTCTGCAGTGGGTAGTCTCTTGTATGCGATGCTGTGTACCAGGCCAGATATCTGTTATGCTGTTGGCATGGTAGCGAGATGTCAGTCTAACCCTGGACAGTCGCACTGGACTGCGGTAAAGCACATCCTCAAGTACTTGAAGAGAACTAGGAATTACTGCCTGGTTTATTAAGGTGAAGATTTGTGCCCTGTGGGTTATACAAATTCATATTTCCAAGGGGACCAGGATGAGAAGAAATCGACCTCAGGATATGTGTTTACCTTGGGAGGTGGGGCTGTATCTTGGAGGAGCTCAAAGCAGAAATGCATTGCTGACTCCACCATAGAGGCGGAATATGTCGCCGCCTCCGATGCTTTGAAAGAAGAGGTATGGCTCCGGAACTACCTTTAAGAGTTGGATGTGGTTCCGAGCTTGCCGAAGAGCATCACAATCTATTGTGATAACTCTGGTGCAGTGGCGAACTCGAAGGAACCATAGACTCACAAGGCGAGCAAACACATAGAGAGGAAGTACCATATCATACGAGAGATCGTATTGAGGGGCGATGTGCTGATCAAGAAGATTGACACTAGAGACAACCTAGCTGATCCATTTACAAAGAGCTTGCCGCAGAAGGTTTACAAAAGACATATTCGTGAGCTGGGTCTGAGGTGGATGCCGACCACTGACAGTGGTTAACTTGATACCCAAGGTAGATAGACGCACTGTATACTCTGTAATAGCTATTGTAATGCTTTGAGTATAAGTGGGAGATTGTTGGGTTTTGTATACTGAAACCATTTATTATAATGAGTATACATTTTACTTTTCTCCTATTTGTCAAACAAACTTACATGCACGTAACAATGGTGTCCTCCAGTCTCACCGATAGGGACCATCAAACGGCGTGTTGTAGATCACAGAAGACAGTATTATCACTTGACCTAGTGAGACATAAATATTATCACAGTCAAGACAGCATTGACGATACGTCTGTCCGGATGGTTGCGGCATAGTCGGAAGAAGTAATCTGTCTTGGTTACTCGATATGCTGGTATGCAAGGGTGGTGTATTGATAAGACCACATTGAGATATATTTGTCTGTCTGACAGCAGCGAATACAAGTTATTTTTCTTGATTGAGGCCAAACCCTAATGAAGGTTCAGGGGTATGCACGGGTTGATTGTTGCTTTGACTTGCTATGGTGGAGAGCCTAAGTAACGTGCTCGTATATCCACATTTTGGGTAGCAGCAGTTCGTGTAGTACAGCCTGAGACTGGAGTTAGGTAACCATATCCGAGTAATAGGATGGGGACAATCCCTGAGTAGCTCAATAATGTTCATCGTGTCAAAGTCCTGCAGTCTGATTCTGTTCAGGCACGAGTGATAAGGCTTGGGTGGTACTGCTCAAGAAAATAAGATATTAATTAATTGTAGATAGATCTTGTCAGAAGCTCTGATTAATTAATGAATGTCCGGTAACCTTAAATATGGGGATTCTCAGACAAATGCAGCACGTTCTCAAATCGAGGTAATAAAGGGGTAGGTCAGTATTAATTCTGTGGTGAAAAACAATTAATATTAATTAATTAATTGTGTCATGGGTTGAGGACATGAGAATTGATGGGTTTTGTATACTGAAAGCATTTATTATAATGAGTATACAACGGTTTGTTTCTCCTATCTGTTAACAATCGTACATGTATGAACAATGGTATCCTATTGTCTCACCGATAGGGACGATCATACGGCATGTAGTAGATCGTAGAAGACAGTATAATCACTTGACCTAGTGAGACATAAACCTGATCACAACCGAGACAGCATATGAGGATACGTTGTCCGAATGGCTGCGGCATTGTCGGGATAAGTAATCTGTCTTGGTTACTTGACATGCTGGTACGCAGAGGTGGCGTATTGATGGACCGCAGTGAGATGTATTCGTCTGTCTGACATCAGCAAATACAAGATCTCGTTATATTGATTGAGTCCAAAGCCTAACGAAGGTTCAGGTGTTTGCACGGGTTGACTGTTGCTTTAACTTGCCATGGTGTAGAGCCTAAGTAACGTGCTCGTATATCCACAGCTTGGGTAACAGCATTTCGTGTAGTACCACCTGAGACTGGGTTTAGGTAACCATATCCGAGTAATAGGATGGGGACATTCCCTGAGGAGCTCAATAACATTCATTGTGCCAAAGTCCTGCAGGCTGATTAAGTTCAGGCACGAGTGATAAGGTTTGAGTGGTACTACTCAGGAATAATAAGATATTAATTAATTGTAGTTAGAGCTTGTCAGAGGCTCCGATTAATTAATGAATGTCCGGTAACCTTAAATATGGAGATTCTCAATTAATGCAGCCCGTTCTCATAACGTGGTAATAAAGGGGGTAGGTCAGTATTAATTCTGTGGTGAAAAATAATTAATATTAATTAATTAATTATATCATGGGTTGTGGACATGGGAATTAATTAATTTATAGGCCCACTTTATTATTTGCATTAGGTCCCAGGTCTGGCCCAAATAAGTGTGCTGAATTGAGCCCAGTAGCCCATTAGGGATAAAACCCTGGGTCTATAAATAGACCACTCTCTCTGGAAACCCTAGCCAACTTTTTGTGATTATTCAAATCAGTCAAAACCCTAGGGCAAAGAGAGAGAGGCGCTGACTTCATTGTCAGAGGAGGAGAATTTCAATTCTGGTCCTGCTCAAGCCACAGATCTACGGAGTCTTTACCAGTAGTAGATCTGATCAACACCGGGATACAGATCTGAAGATCTAATCTGGAGAACAACAGATTTCCTTCTTCCTCTTTGTTCTTTCCATTTTTATTCTAGAAATTAGTGTTCTAATTTCTGTTTCTGTAGAGAAATCGAATTGCGTGGTTGAATTGAAGTTTGGAATTCAAACGCAAAAGATCGGTACAGAGACGACGGAATTACGGTAATCTCTCAATCCACAAATATTGATTAAATTCATAGGAGCATACTAGGTTTTTGTGAATTTGAATTATTTGCAATATCCATAAATCGATCTGGTTCAAATTGGTTTTTGGTGATTCGGTTCACGGTAAAAACCCTACAATTGGTATTTGAGCTAGGTTTCTGATTTATAGCTCTGTTGTTCATAATTGAATTCAATATGCATGTATGAATTTATTGTTTATTGTGTTTGGTTTTTGTTCCTCGTAGAGGTGGATGTATATCAGATCGGGCTAAGATTGATATAATCCTGAACTCCTTACCACTTTCATTCTATGACTTCAAGATGGATGTATCTAAGAGAAGTGAGTACTCCTTCAAAGAGTTGCTCATTGATCTCATAGCATGACAGTCCTTCGTACCTTCATGGGAGTCTGAGTTATCAGATCTTGAGCACAGCTTGGGCACATTGAAAGATGTGGTTCATATTGTGTGCAAGAATATGATTGATCGCAGATCACGTGAGAGGAAGTCAAATGAAATGAAGAGGGTTGGTGTCAGTTCAAGTAAGAGCGCATGCAGAAACAAGGGACAAGGTACGTCATTTGCATTAGTAATGGAAACATGTTTAGCATCGGTTTCTACTCATTCGTGGGTAGTGGATACTGGAGCTACTGATCATGTTTGTTACATTTTGCAGGGGTTCACACCGAGGAGGGTGCTGAAGAATGATGAGGTTACCATCTCGATGGGGAACGCAGCACAAGTGAGTGCAGCTGCCATTGGAGATTTAACCTTGTACTTTGATGATTCTATTTTAACTTTGAGAGATGTTTTGTATGTGCCGGATTTTCGGCGAAATCTTATTTCAGTTCCCAAACTTTATGTTGATGGATATTCAGTTATTTTTGATAGTGGTGTTTCTATCATTGGTAATAACGGTGTTATCTGTCGTGGAATGCTGAATAATTCTCTCTATGTTGTTAACTGTAATCATAAGTCTTCTGCAAGTGTTGCATGTAATTCATCCGTAATTGATAATCCTAGAAAGAGGAAACTTACTTCTTCTGATGAGGATCTTACATATCTCTGGCACTTGAGACTGGGTCACATCAGCTTGAAGCGGATTCAAAGACTTGCAGATGATGGTACATTGGACCTAGTCCGGGTTGTACCTTATCAAGTCTGCGAATCCTGCATCGAGGGCAAGATGTCAACTAGGCCTTTCAAGGCTAGTCAGTCTCGAGCAGAGGAAGTGTTGGAATTGATCCATTCTGACTTATGTGGACCAATGTCCACACAGGCTCGTGGAGGGTACGAGTACTTCGTCACTTTCATTGACGACTACTCAAGGTACGGATACGTTTACCTGCTTCACTACAAGTCTGAATGCTTTGAGAAATTCAAAGAGTTCAAGGCTGAAGTAGAAAAGAAGGTCGGGAAAACTATCAAGTCGCTGCGATCTGACCGCGGTGGCGAATACCTCAGTAACGAGTTCGTGCACTATTTGTCAGAAAATGGGATTACATCCCAGTGGACTGCACCGGGTACTCCCCAGCAAAACGGTGTATCTGAAAGAAGAAATAGGACTCTTCTAGAGATGGTAAGATCAATGATGAGTTATGCAAACTTACCAATTTTGTTTTCGGGCTACGCATTGGAAACAACAGCTTACGTGCTTAATGTGGTGCCTTCTAAATCAGTTCCTAAGACACCTTCTGAGCACTTCCTTGGTTGCAAACCTAGTTTGTCCAAGTTTAGAGTATGGGGTTGTCCGGCGCACGTACTGTCGAAGGAACCTGATAAGTTAGAAAGCAGGTCAATAGTGATGATGTTCATAGGGTATCCCAAGCAAACGAAAGGTGGTTACTTTTACTGTCCTGAGAGTCAAAGGGTCGTTGTTAGCACCAACGCTAGATTCTTGGAGGACAAGTATGTGAGTAATCACAGGTCAAGGAGTGATATCGTTCTTCAAGAAATTGAGAACGAAAATGCAATTCCAAGGGAAAGGGAACGTGTAGATGTGGGTGCACCTGTGAGAGGTACAGCACCACAGACACATTCTTCAGTGCAAGGTGCAGGACCACAAGTCACTGCACCTACTACTAACACGGCACCGATGCCTCGTCGTCGTGGGAGAGTTATTTTCCAGCTGGAAAGGTACATGTTCGTGGGTGAGTCTTCGAACTTGAGCCCGGAAGACGGACATGAGGACTCTGACCCACTGACTTACGAAGAGGCAGTGCAAGAGAAGGATGTTGCCAAATGGCGTGTCGCCATGGATTCTGAAATTGATTCCATAACTGCTATGGCTGTATACCAGAAAACTGATTTGCCGGATGGCTTTAGGGCCATAGGGTGCAAATAGGTATATAAGAGAAGGAATGGGGCGGATGGAAAGATCACTGCTTTTAAAGCCAGGCTGGTGGCAAAGGGTTATAGTAAAAAAGAGGGCATTGACTATGACGAAACCTTTTCACCCGTAGCCATGCTCAAATCCATCTGGATACTCCTTTCCATAGTTGCGCATATTGATAGCGTATTTTTCAACACGCTAAAGCTGCAAGTGCACAGACCACTGCAGAGGGCAAGTAATAATTTATCGAACTCAAGGACTGCAGGCTCGAA